>JASDQU010310488.1:3001-13642 GCA_032191745.1 Picea mariana
AACAATAAACTATTGATTATTTCTCATATATTGTGCATGGTGTATTATGGTGTATTGGTGTAACTCTTATACTATTGTTCATTTCTCATTGGATATAGTTGAATGGTTTAAGTATAAGTTGAAAAAGGTTTTAAATTGTACTTGATACTGATTCACCCCCCTCTCAGTATCAACATTGAAAATTTAAGTGACAAGTGTGGTTTACTATGGTTGATTTTGGTTGACCATGTTTGATTATGATTAACCAAGGTATAATAGTATTAAAAATTTAAGTGATAAGTGTGGTTTAATATGGTTGACTTTGGTTGGCCATGTTTAATTATGACTAACCAAGGTTAAATGGTTGACTATGCTTAACCATGTTTGACCATGTATGACCAACATTTACTATCTTGACTATGTTGCATCATGATGCTCATCAAGGGTTGTCACATTGTGGCATGTCTCAAGGGTTATGTTGGATTGTGATGTGCCTTAATGGTTATGTTGCATTACGATGTTCATCTTGGTTGACTTATGTTGAATTGTGGCATTCCTCAATTCTTATGTTGCATTGCAATATTCATCAATGATTATGTCACATTACAACATTACTGAAAGCTATGTTGAATTGGGGCATTTCACAATGGTTATTTCACATTATGACATTCATCTTGATTGACTTATATTAAATTTGCTATATTCATCAATTGTGCAACATTTATGAACAATTATGTTATATTACTACATTAGTGAATGTCAATGTTACATTGTAATTTCAGTTATATCCTATTACAATATTACAATAATAATAATTTAAAAAATTATGCCATATTAAATAATTTTACATATCTATTAAAATAAGAAAAATAACACCTTATATTTTTAATTAAATCACTATTTATAACTAACTAAAAATATAAATATACTTATTCTTGCTAATAACAACATTTATCGTATTTCAAAATAACACATATTACGACTACTCACACCTCTTCCTCRGAGGTGTTACCTTCCATGTAGAAATTATTTTTAAGCAACACTTGAAAGTGCTTAACAATAATTCTTGTTTGAGTTTTAARAAATTTAAAATATATATTAATTTTCCTTTTCAATTTATACTTTAAAAAAAAATCATATCTTTGGAACCATATCTTATCGTTTGGATTATTTGGAAATCCCTATGTGCATTAAGAATCATAAGGATATATCTCACAACCAAGTATTTCATTTATCATGGTGGTTGGTAAAATATTTTGATAAAAAAAAATGAAATTAATATAATATAATTAGATTTAACATGCAATTTTGATAATGAGAAATTTAGATTTGTTATTATTGGTCCCTAAGGAAAACCTTTCGACTATAGTAATGAGCTTTTTTTTGCACTTTGGAAAAAAAATTCTTCGTGTTTTCCAATGTTTACCATTATTGCAAACAATTAAATTTATTTTCATGTGTTGTGGTTGGTCCTTCAAATGAGCATCTTATTGTAGAGACGAAGACAAGAATTTAAGAGGTAATTTAATTATGTAGGTTTAGAGTATGTCTGAAAAACATGCATGTACTAATCTCAAAATTCCGAGATCATCTTAGTTTTCCAAGCTCGTTAGTGTATCAGTTCATAATTGGAGACATTCAAAATTGTGAACGAAACAATGTATTTTATATATTTATTATCCAATATAGACTCATTTTATTAAAATGAGTTTATATATATATATATATATATATATATATATATATATATGGATATTGCATTATATATATAATTCACTTTTGATTTTTCATTAGTTTTAGTACAATTCATAAATTTTGAAATGATTTTTGTGTATTGTGTGACATGATTTTGTGTGAGAGATTTTATGGATTACAATAGATTTAATTGAATTATTCCGTTCTTATTTTTTTTGGTGGGTGGATTTAAATTTGAGAGTCAATTTTCTGTGAGCATAGTTTTATTGTTCAAGAATTCATTGAAATAACATAACTGTAACAATGAATGGAATAAATCGGATTGCAATAATGTGGATGGCTAGTATGTGGAAATGTTAAATTGAACATCATTATTTTTACTTTTGATCATGATATAATATGTTATAACTCACAAAGAAGACGATACTTCCCTAATTCTTCTTAAAATGAACAGTTGTAATTGCATGTTTATTTTTTTTACGATAGACAAGTATTGCAAAGTGTCTACAATACTTGTATATTTGTTTTAATCAACGTTGTTCCATATTAATTTATTTATTTCATAGATAGGTGCAATTAGTTTATCTTCTTCTTGATTCATAGTTTATGTCTCATGCATAATACAACTATTGTGTTTTATTGAAGTTTGTTGTGGTATTGGTGTAATGTTTGATCAAAGCACTTCCCTCAAAGTTCTCTTATTTGTATGAACAAGATAGACAAGTTTTGCAACTTTTTCAGTGTAAAAAATGGTATATAATATGTACTTTTAGTTTCATCATTTCTCTCCTTCTTTTATGCAATAGTAAATGTGTTCAGTCATTTATACAAAATTACCAATAGTGGGTATTTTTGGAAGATTTTGGTCTATTCAGTAATTTATACAAATTAAGAAGATTTTGGTTTGGTTTTGGCTTTAACGATACATTTTAGAAACAAGTTTGTTGAATTATTTATAGAAAAGTAATGATAATGGGTAGTTTTTTAGAAGATTTCGGTTTAGTTTTGGTTTGAGGGTTACATTTTAATTGTGCATATTCTATAAAACTAATGATAATGGGTAGTTTTAAAATATTTTGGTTTGGTTTTAATTTTAAGATATATTGGATTCTTCTGTGTGATAATAAATGTAAATGGTAATTATAACAACTAAAATCTGGATGTATTCATATACAATTTGTGAATATCAACGGCTCAAAGTTCTCTTATTGTATGAACAAGATAGACATGTATTGCAACTTTTCAATGTGAAAAATGATATATAATATGGACTTTTAGTTTCATCCTTTCTCTGCTTCCTTTATGTAGCAAGTTTGTTCACTAATTTATACAAAAATACTGATAGTGGGTATTTTTGGAAGATATTGGTCTATTCAGGGATTTATGTTTTGGTGTAAAACATGGTATATAATATGTGTTAGAAAAACAGGATTGCGGAGCAATAAAATTGAAAAAAAATGTGGAAATAAAATAGAGAATATACACAATATAATAGAGACACATATATATGTGGTTCATCCAGTGTGGGATACATCCACCAAAGAAATTGCCAGGTCCCTCCTTTTGATTATCCAACAAATGAAGAGATATAACCTACAACACACCTGTTGTAACTTCCTCTTGTTTCTCTCATAGTATCCTCTCTCAGAATATAATATTCGCAATGATACACAACCGCAATACAATTTTCCCTCATAAAAGAGGGTTGCCTTCTAGGACAAAAAACCCTAACACAACTTCTACCGTCATATCTGCGAGCTTATAATGAATAGTCTAGATTTACCATGAAATTACAATTTACATTTACAAGGAAATTTTTCCTTTGGGGGCTTTGCCCCCAAAGCTCGGTCAGGGGCACGCTTTCCCCCAAACCCCTTAGGAGGGGAAAGCCCCCCCTACAACCTCCCTTTGTGAAGGGGTGTACAGTATTATGGGGTGTACAATATCCATGGGGTATAAACATGGCTAAAAACAAAGACCTATGAAATAGGAAGATAATCAGGCTCCACAACCAATAATCTCCCACTTGGAGACTTATCTAAACAACTCCACCGCTCTTGTATATGTTGGACTATGATCCTTCTTGGACCTGGAAAATATCTCATCTTCACCTTCATGCTTGAATACCAACTGAAACTGAGTTGTAACTCAATTTCTCCCTGGCTACTCCCTTTGTTAACATGTCTGCATGATTCTGGCTAGTATGTATTGTTTCGAACTTCAAATGTCCATATTCCAAGATGGATCATATGAAATGATACTTGAGATATATATGATTAGTCTTCAAATGTAAGGTTGAGTGATTTGCAAGATGAATGGCACTCTCACTGTCACAGTACAACCTGTTATTCTCCTGCTTCTTTCCCAATTCCTCCATAAACCTATGTAACAAAATCATTTCTTTACTAGCCTCTATAGAAACAACATACTCTGCTTTTGTTGTTGAAAGTGAAACAACCTTTTTGAGTTTCGAAATCCAAATTATTGTTGTTCCACCTATAGTAAACACATACCATGTGCTGCTCCTCCTGCTATCTTTATCACCTGCCATATCTGAATCAACATATCCTTGTAGAACAATGTTTGAACCTCCAAAACATAATGCATGAGTAGTTGTTGGACATAGACCCACTCTGGGGAAAAGGATATTTTTGGGGAGAGAAGCACGAAGGGAAGAAAGGATAGCTGGAAGAAAAAGCAACACGTGTGAGGGAAGCATGTGAGGTGCACATGCAAGGGAGACCTAACTACATTAGGGTTAGGGTTTTTGTAATATATTGTAATGGATGATGAGCCAATAATAGAGATAAGTAGTACTTAGGAGGCATAAGAGGGGAGGACCTGAGTTGGATAGATACAAAAAGAGATTAGTAGGACCTAGGAGGTAGAGAGAGTCTGGAAGGTGTAAGGTTTGTAAGAACTGAAAAATTTTGTAAGTTGGTGAGCTAGAGAAGAATTGAGCAACTCGATCCTGAGGGTTAGATCACAGGCTAAAGATCCTAGTGTAATCTAGTCAGCCTCACAGGGATCGGGAAGCATGTCGAGATTGTAAGATCTAATACTGTAAATGTGCACAATGCAACATATTTCTGAGACATAATAAAAAGATTGAGAGCTAGATATTTGTGTACATAGACCAGGAGGGGGTGCACCAAGGTAAATCTTGTGTTATGTGACTAAATGTATGCATCTCCATTTTTTTTAAGGATTAAATGCTAGATGAATGAATGAAGGAACTAGTTAGATCTGATTCTCTACATGCATGAATAAGAATGAATGTTTTAATCAAGAGATTAGAATAAATAAATAAACATCACAAAGTACAACCACATATATCCACTCATTCCCAAGATGCAGGCATCTAAGTATTGTAGCCACCCATAGAGCTATCTTGGGTGAGATTGCACAGTACACCCTGTGTGTTGCGCTTCCTTCTGGTTTACCAGGGGGCTGATAGTTTTAGATGGATTTTTTTGGAAGCTTGTTAAATTTGAACCTGAGTCAAATTATGGCAGTAAGGTAAGATCAGAGTAGATAACTGATAAAGTAGAATAGAACCCAACAAATGGTTTTGTTGTCGGGATGTTGAGACCGTGGAATCCAATGAAGGAAGAGATAGAGAGTTGGTTGAAAACAAAGGAGTTGGAGTTTTCACAGAAAGATAATAGAAACTTGAATTTAACACCACACAAATATTTGGACAAGTACATATTCAATGACTTGCATGAAGTATTTTTCTGTGATTTCTCGCATGTGTTGCAGGAGTGGATATTAAGGTTAAAAGACAACCATCCTACAAATTGGATCAGACAGTTAGAGTGGAATCCTGTAGAGATCGTACAATTACAACAAGTTGACAATAAATTTACACGTGCAGTAGATTTCTGAGACAACATTGTTGCAAGATTTATCACAGAATTTGCAGTAGATATGGCGAAGTATTATAGTGCAGAAGAGCAAGAGTTCTTGACGGGACCTCAAGGTAGGTATATAAGATTGCTATATACTTCCATTAAGATATTACTATATAACAAAGGTGTAATGAAAATAGCCTCAGACAACTAAACTTCTCTGCGTGCATGGGGGAAGGGGGGAAGCACTGATAAGAGAAGGAGAAATGGAGTGAGAAATGGATAAAGGAAAGAAGGATGAGTCCTTCGACCCAATCATGATGGAGGAATACTATATCAAGTAGATCATGGAAACAACTGGAAGAACGCCCAGTGGAGTACCCTACCAATATAAGATGAACACCAAGAAGAGAGCCATAGCCGCGAGGGAGGGCTTGGAAAGTGATGAAGAAGAGGTAGAGGATCTATGGGATGTGGAGAAGATTGAGGTAATCCTATGCATGACATATGAAAGGAGGAAGAGAGTTCCAAGAGAAGGAACATAAGGCAACACTCCTATCCATATTAGTATTAGTGTGGAACCCATAAACCCATGTGTGACTAATACACCAATAAGAACACCACCATTTAGACAACCAAATTTTGGAAGAAGGAAGACAACAGGAAGTACATATACACAGGGAACAACAAATGGAGGATTCAGTTTAGGAAGAATTAGTCAAGTATCTACACCGCGAGGAGGTAGTAGTTCAACATTCATGATGGTAGGACATGATCCCACCATCAGGTTACCAAAATTGAAAGGAGAGGCATCATAGGACCCTGAGAAGCATTTGTTTATTTGTGAAAAGATCTAGGAAGGAAAACATATCACAGATGGGGACACTAAAATTGCACAGTTAGCCATCATAAACCATCATAAACCATCACGCTAAGGGATCGTGCACTGGATTGGTACATGAGCTTAGATGCAAACAATCCACTAGGGACAACCAGAAAAATTGGGGATATAAAAAAGTTATTGATAAATGAATTCCAAAATCCTAGACCAGAGTATCAATACATGAATGAGATGATAGAGATTAGATAGAAGCCAGGATCATCTGTGTGGGATATTGACCAGATATTCAAATGATTGAAGGGAAAGATAAAGTATGTCATGACAGATATGCAACATAGGCATATGTTTGTCAATTCATTGCTCCCATACTTTAAATACCCCTTTCGACAACAAAAGTTTCAGACCCAGGAAAAGGCTCTGCAGGCATCCCTACAACTGGAGGAGAACTAATATCAGAAGATAGATCCAACCATAGAGGATATGAAGGAGGATCTGAAGAACTTAACATTTCAGATAAACAAGAACAGGGGTAAGGAAAAAAGAGAAGTTGTTTGGTGTACCACATGTAGGACATAAGGACACCATAAGAATGAATTCCCAACATTCACATAGTACATGGAAACATGACTGCCAAACCCTTTGCCAACAGGAGGAATATGGCGTGAGATATGTAAGAAACAAGGGAATGATCCATATCACTGTCCAATGATGTATAAATACCAAACAATACCTAAGATTTTATATTGGAACTTTTGCAAGTCAGTAGGCCATGATGACAAACATTGTAGGACCATGGATCTAATGAGGGAAAGAACATCAGATGCTTATAGGGTGCAGGCATTAATGATGACTAGGAAAACTTCACCACAGTTAACCAAGTACCAGCCCTATATAACACTCTGCAACAACTGTATAACACTGCGCAACAAAAATATAAAACTGGGCAGCCACAGTACAATACTGCACAACCACACTATAATTTCGCGCAGTATAACTAGGCGCCCTAGTACAATGCACTACAAGGAGATCGAATTGGATACATAGGTGGAGGAAGAGGAAGAGGAGGCTTTGGAAGAAGTAGAGGACCAGTGGTATGCCACAACTGTCAACAAACAAGACATTATGCAAGAGAATGTCCACTTCCACCTGCGACATGTATGTATTGGCACACATAAGATCATGACATAGAAGACTGTCCCACACTATTGGGGAAGATCTAGGAAAAGAGAAATCAGAACAATCAGAATGTTCAATGGATTTTGACAGAAGCAAGGGATGACGAAAGAAATATCAACACAATTACGCATGGAGGATCTAAGATAGGAAAGGACGCAGTAAGACAAGATCCAACACAACACCAATGGGTGAATAAGAATGTCAAACCGCAGAAGCAGTTTGATGCGCATAAAAAAATGAGATATTCAAGAAGGCCAGACAAGAATTCTTGAATCCAAACATTGCATTGACATCAACTGCACAACATACTCCTGAAGTACCAGTGTATGAGATGCGTCCATCGTTGTATCATACTAATGAAGCAGAACCCCTAGGACAAGTAAGTACAATTAATGCTTTTCTGCAATCCTGTGTTAAACTACTAAATGATCCATCATCTGTTAAAGTTTTACAAAATATGTTTGAAAGATGTAGCACAGAGGTAAAGGGAAAGCTAGAAAAGAAAATAGTTAATCATCTGCATACAAGGACGAGAACAAGCAGAGAATTCAGACTGAATGCCAACATTAGAGATTTCAACCTAGGAGATATTATACTGGATTTAGGATCTGAAGTGGATGTCTTACCCAAGAAGACATGGAAATTTATGGGATATCCCACATTAGGATATTCACCTGTTCAGAAGAAACTAGCAAATCAACACAGAGTTCTACCAATTGGAAGGCTAAAGGGGGTGAGAGTAGATCTAGATGGAGTGCGCACTAAAGCCAATTTTGAAGTGATAGAGATAGTGGATGGCACAACACCTTATTCGACATTGCTTGGATTGGATTGGGCATTTGACAATCAATCTATAATCAACTTAAATACGAGGAATATTTCATTCGAGTAAGGAGAATACAAATTCATTGCGCCATTAGATCCATTAGAAGGGGAAAGGTTTGTAGAACCCACTTGTTTAGACCTAGAGGAATTTAACTAGTTGTACAGAACCAGTGCGTGAGTAGAAGATTATGTGAATCCAACTGCAGATGGGGTACTCATTTGGAGAAGTATCATGTCAAGAGCGTTAGAATCAGATACAGGGTTGGAGAATTGGCAGTAGAGGTTACACGAAGTCTCTACAAGAAGATGCGCAAGAATAGACTGTGCAGTAAGATGGGTAGGTACATAGATAAGAGAACCTCCCAGATTCTATGGGGTGACTGACTTAGAAGCATTCTTAATAAGATATGAATATGAAGTGTTAGAAAATCATAGGCTCTTAGCTCTGGATATTGAACTCAAGGAAACACCTGGAAGATGGTGGGTTGCTGTTATAAGCAAAATCTGTCCGTTGGGACAGATCCGACCTATCCAGCTGTGAAGCCGGTTACAACCTCTTTGGTAGCTCAACATGAGGAAAAGACTACCCACACCTTAGGTGGTCCTTCACCTGAGGAAGTATGAAGGGGAAAAGATAAGTGAAAGACTTACAAGAAGTCTTTCTCGGGACTACCCACCCTAGCTATTGTCCTTCTTTAATTTCTTGGATGGCCAAAATGGCATGGGAGATGAAAGTTATGGATAGTGGGATGAAAATGAGCTCACTTATTTTTAGGACATAGAACTAAATAAAGCAAACAACAAGTTGTTCACTTCTTTAAAGCATTGGAAAATGTCCCAGAATGGGTTCCCGGGATAAACCGGTGTCCTGGATAATTAACCAATGGATGCCTTGAGTAAAAGGGTGTGAAACAAGAGTGAAAAGGGAGCTTAAATGATACAGACAAGTACTTTTAAATGGCTGTAAATTGCAAAAAGAATGTTGTTCAAATCTTTCAAGACAGGGAAACAAGCTCAAAATGGTTTGATACCCCCTGGGGTGACTCGGAAAGTGATCTCAGAATGTTCTTAAATCAAAAGTGGGCTGTAAAAGTGGATGAACAACCTTGTTACAAGTTGTTACAACTATGATATAAGGGAAAGTATTCACAACTTCAATTTTGGTTCAAGAGTGAAAAGGTGGACTGACGAAAGGTTGCCTTTAAAAGTATTTTATTGGTTAATTTTTAGTTTTTATCACATGCCTTGGCCACCACATTGTTTTGAAGGTTATCTCGATCAGGCAAACACATCCCGAAACTATACCAACCAGTATAAGAAGAGTATTCCTAGCAGACCACAGTGGTTAGGTTGAAGAGTGCCCCATGCAGATCAGAGGAGCAGGGATTAGCGACTTCTCGTCACTAGCACTTTCGGGCTCTTAAAGCCACTTGGATGGAAGAAGGATACCTGTGAAAAGAAAGAGGCTCAGGAACCCCCCTAAAGAGGGTTTTTGCTGAGCTTACCCAAGCAGAGTAGTATTCCAACCGAGCTAAGATAATCAACTCCTTGACCGTGTGGTACTAAGGAAAGACCACTTGACTTGTACTAACTAGACAACTTCGGAGGGGCTCCTGATGAAGACTTCCTGGCTTTGACTCTTAATATCCTACAAAATTGAAATTGCATAAAATGAAATACCAAGCCATCCACATGGAGACGTCATGTCTTGCTTTCACAATCGTGCCTCCAGGTTATTGAATTTGAAATCTATTTAAAAATATATACATAAAACAAGTAAATAGATAGGTGCCATATATGTCACGGCTAAATAATATGTACATGTAAATATCTAAATAGTATAAGGTTTTTTTTTTTTTTTCCAGTGTATGGGGCGGACCCTTGAATTGTTTTCAAGTTTTTTTTGTGGCGTTTTGCATGTATTTAATTTGATAATTTTGCATGGGCCCTTTAGGGGCAGCCACCTATATATTAGTGAACGAAAAGTGATACAATGAAAATATAGCAAGATTAGATAATTACAAAATGACAATTACACCATTCAACCCAAAGGAATGGGTTGAGGCTCTTCGTGAGAAAAAAAGCCATGATATGCATGAAAGCCCCAACTAACTCCTTGTATGGGGATTGAAAATTTAGTGTTTGAAATATAAAAAGTGTGATGGTTATCTACGCAAGTATAAATACGATTTTTAACATGAATTCACAAGTGAACTATTCAAACTATCTACACAAATCAAACATATAAACATTGGTATGTGTACCAAATTTTTT
>JASDQU010310491.1:758-13640 GCA_032191745.1 Picea mariana
TCTTGTCACTAGGACTCCCGAATCCTCGATTCCTGATTTCCCGAAGTGGGTAATCTCGCGACACGTGGCCTCCTTTAATCGGACAATCCAGATCTATTTCGGGGCTTCCACCATGGATCGTCCCGATCTCTTGTCACCAGGACTTCCGAAACTCCGAACTCCGAAATCCCGATACCAACTCCTCTTTCGGGGCTTTCGCCCCTATTCACGGGGGCTTAACCCTCGTGCATCTCCTAACAGATCCAACGGCTATCGGGTTTTCTAACTAAGATCTGATGGCTCAGATCTGTCCCACGCTGTGTACCGACTCCTCTGCTCCCTAGACGTGGAAAAACCAACGGTCCAGATACTCCCACAGACCTTGAGGATCTACGATCCCAATTTCTTCGCTACTTACGAAGATAAAGGAAAAGGATAAGGCATGTAATGCCCTTGTTTCTTCCTCCAATATAACAGTCGTGAATGACCGCAGATCTTCCGACGGGGTCTAGTTCGTCGATCGATACTTATCCCTGCGCTGCTATTTTGGGATTTCAAGAGGATCATTCTTCCTTGTACAAGGTTACTAAGATTTGTGCCCTCAAATCCTTTTCCAAGTTCTTGGTGAACTTTCTATGAAGGGTGTCTCTATGGGGAGATCTATCCAGGGTATTAACTGGGACGGATAAGGACATAGAATTTCCTCGAAAGCAGACTGGAAGTCCAGATTAATACAATATGCATATATATATATATATATATATATACAGATCTATCTATAACATAATCCATGCGTAGTCTTTCCTTTCTAAGCATGCAACCACCATTTATGAATCAAAACACCACATAGGCAGTCTTATACTCAAACCATTCATTAAACTGCACAGAATATGAGCATACATGTCATCATATAAATTTCAAGATGCAAGATGTAAAACACTTATCAGAAATAACACCAGATGTGATTGCAACTGCTGAGAGGGGTGCTCGTTTCCACCCAACCATAGGCTCAGCGACTCCCAACGGATTTACCACTAGCCACCCCCGAGCTGAGACCATGATGCTATGAGACTGCGTCTCTGTTTTCCAGTGACCGAGAACGAAGGTTACTCTTCTTCTTCTCTATTATCACTCACTCTACATTTTTCCAGAGTTCTCCTCCTCTTCCCTTCTCCTACATTCCCTCATGCCTTTTCCTCTTGCGAGGTTGCATGTGGTGCAACTTTCCTCGCACTGGTTAGGCCTGAGACTCCTACGGATGGGCGGTTCACCTCCCCCATCCCTCATTAATTTCTGAGGAGCCATCTACCTACCAACCTGTGAGACATTTAATTCGGGCCAGCAAGCCGCTCTTGGTTCTCCGGGCCAGTGAAGACCAAATACGGTATTGGTGGAAGTTCACGCCACCATTCCAGGTGCCTTCCACCGCCTTTCTTCATCCATCGTGGTCTCTTTTTCAGAACTTCCCCTCTCAGCAGTCCTGCAATATATACATTCATAATATTATTTACATTCATCGACCTTTTTCTTAAGGTCCATTCACATTTCTAAGTTTGCCATGGTTCTTGGCCAGTATAGTTATTTTTACAGACTGGGGGAAACAGGGTGTTACAAGCTGAAGAGATTTATATTTTGTGGTATTTTCTAGTTCCAGAGGTGCTTTCACCATACAAAAATGTTGTTTTTCCAAACTATGTTTGTGATGGCTGAATACAATTTTTTTATGGAGATGTGACCCGAACTGTCTCCTCCAGCCCACATGAATTGATCCTCCACATCGTGAAGAAATATACCCGCGCGAGTAAACTCCAAGAAATATGTATCCCACTCTGCAGCCATATCTATTGGTAGTTCCAGATCATGACCGGGTTTCCAGCCTACAGTCGGGGTCTCGAGTTCATTATAAAACCTGGCTTGGAATAGATAACTGGTGTTTTTTGAGTTTAATAGTGAAATTAAATGAGGCGACAAATAAGAGGCTTGGTCGAGTCCTATTATGAAATCCCTACCAATTATGATATAATGGACAGAGCTCGGCTTCTAGAAGAGTCAATTAGTGATCCATTGTGTCGATTTTGCTAAGTTCCTCCAGATCTGAGACACAACCCTTGTGGGAGGGGTTTCAGTTCGAAGCCATCTTGTGACGGAGGTGTAAGGAAAATATTTGTCCTTTATGAAAGAGCTCCAAATTCCATTTTGTAGTCAGTACACGCTAGAGGGAGTTGGCAGCCAGATATTTGTTGAATTGGAATATATTTCTAATCCCCCATCCACCCTTGATTTTTGGTTTTTCCAGTGTTTTCCAGTTACAGAGGTGTAGCTTGTGGTGGTCCTTGTTGCTCGACTAGAGGAAGTTGTATGTAAGTTTTCTTATCTTTTCCAGGATCGGTGTAGGTATAGCTATAAGTTCCATCCAGTATATCGTTTGTCCTTCTAGGGCAGCTTTGATGAGAGTGTAGCGGCCTCCTATGGAGAGCCATCTATTGCACCAGTGTCCTACTTTTTTTTCCACCTTAGATATGAACTAGTCCTAATCTGAAGCCTTATAATGTTCTTCTTTAATGTAATAGCCAAGGTATTTGAAGCCTTGTGATAGGTGGACAAAGGTATAAGGAAAGATGTCCTTCAGTTTTTCCAAGGTTTGATCTTGTAGGTTGGCGTAATGGAACATTGATTTGGACCAGTTGATTTGTAAGCCTGTGGCACAGCAAAATATCTTCAAGAGTCCATAGATTTCCCTCCATTCATGTTGACTGTCATTGGTCATTATGAGAACGTCCTCGACAAAGAGGAGGTGCAAGATTTTTACTAACCTTGAGACCTTGATCCCTGTAATCCTACCTTTTGCATGGCTTTTTTTGAGGAGGAGGCTTAAACCTTCCATGACCATGATGAATAAGAGCGGTGAAAGTGGGAAACCCTACCGCAGGCCTCTGCCACTGTGGAAGAAGGAGGATGGTTCGTCATTTACCAGCACAGCGAATTTTGCACTTGTGACACAGCTCATAATCCAATTTAAAGTGGTTTGGTTGTATCCTATCTGGATTAAAATTAGTTTGAGAAAGTCCCAATCTATGCAATCGAAAAAAAATTTAAGATCTAGATTGAGGATGAGAGCACGGGAGTTTTTATGGTTAATTATGTACAAGCATTCTTGTGCGGTGCCAATAGCATCAAGGATTTGTCGGCCCTTTAAAAAACCTAATTGTTCACCCGACAGTGATCGCGAGAGGATGGGTTTGATTCTGTTGGCGATGATTTTTTAAATAAGCTTGTAGCATAGATTGCAGAGTGAAATTGGTCTGTAGTCACCGAAAGTAATCGAGAGATTTTCTTTCGGGATAAGAGTAAAGAATGTTGAGTTTAGTGCCCCAGCAACCTTGCCATGGAGTCTGGAGTCTTCCACTAGCTCCAGAAGTTCAGTCCCCACCAAATCAAAGAAATGTAGGTAGAACTCTATGGTCCAGCCATCAAGGCTCGGGATTTTGTCCTTTGAGAAGGATTTTAATGATGCCAGAACCTCCTGTAATGTACAGGGATTGTCCATGGTCGTGGAGTCCTCTACTATGACCGAGCGAGGGAAGAGTCGAGCCACAATAACACGTTCTTGTAGATTGGCTTGTGGCTTTGCCTCGTAGAAGGATTTAAAATAGTTGGTTGTTGCTGCCTTAATTGCTTGTTGTCCACTGTGTTTTGTACCTGCATCATCAATAATATCCCAAATATGTTTTTTGTTTCTGGATGAGCTTTCATATCGGTGGAAAAATTTGTTCTTGAGGTCTCCGCACTTTATCCAATTTACTCTACTTTGTTGCCTCCAAAGAGCTTCATCTGCGAGAAATATCTTGTTCCTCTCAAATTCAAGTATTTTTATTTGTTGATACCTATCCCCAGCGTGCCCATCCTGAAAATTGACTTGATGTAGATCTTTGAGATTTAACTCCAGTGCTTGTAATCTGTGTAGCGTGTGTCTTCTGTGAAGGGTGGCCCATTTTTTTATGTGGGATTTTAATAGCTTCAGTTTCCAAACAAAGTGTTGTTGTATTCCTGTTTCTCTCTGGAAAATGGGATCTTTCCAAACTGTATTGACAATAGCAATGGAATCATCCTCGAAAATCCAACTGGTGTTCAATTTGAAAGGATAGGAAATCCGCATAGCAGGTGAGCCGAATTGCAGCAAGATTGGGGCATGGTCTGACAGATAAGGTGATTCCACCCAGGATCTGATCCTACCATCATCAGTAACAAGACTTTCGAAAATAATGAGCAATCGATTCGCTTTGTGATGGACTCCATTCTCGCTCTGTCGTTGCGCCAAGTTGGTGCCAAGACATCCGGAGGGAAGTCAACCATACCATACGCTAGGAATAGTGAGTTAAAATATTCGACCAAGGGGTCCTGAGTGGCGGAGGCTCCCCAAACTTCGCCCGAGATTATGGTAAAATTCAAGTCACCTGCAATGATTAAATTTGTGAGATCGAGCAGGTCATGGGACTCCACCTTATCCCAGAATGTTTTTCTGTTTAAGCAAGGACCATAGGTATTGAGAAAACTGATATGTTGGTTGTTCCACCAGCAGGATCCAGTTAGTAGAATTCCGCCACATCTCAGAAAGGGATTTAAGTCAAATTTTGTAGGGTCCCAAGTGGCAGCTAAACCCCCAAAAGTACCCGACGAGTTTACAGAACAAGTGTGCTAGTCTGGTCAGAACTTGTTCAGAAATAATCTAGATTCTTTTCTATCAACCAAGGTTTCTTGTAGGAAAATAATGTCTGGGGAAGTCCGAGAGAGTAGTCTTCTGAAGGTGGAGGATTTAAGGCCCCCCCCCCACTCCTCTGATATTGAGGGAGAGCAAGATCATTATTCGACTCTCGCTAGGGATTTCATGCCTCTAAGCACCCCAATATCAGTGTGTTGTGATATATAATCTGTGGAAATAGTTAATGAAGGCCCCTCTTTGTGACGAGCACTTCTTGTTTTGATCGAGGAGTGTTCATAGCCAATCCCTCTTGACCAGGTGTGTACTTTTCCCTGGTCCAATCCTAGAGCTACCCTATGTCCCGAGATCCCTTCCTCGAAAGGTGGCTTGTGGATCGACTTCTCGATATAAGTGGGTAAGGGGGATGGAGTGAGAACTTCTTTATAGGACGGAAGGAGCGAATCCATCACATCGCCAAGTGTATTATCCCCTGGCTGTGTTTCATTGGTGCCCGACAGAAAGTGATTCTTCCCCTGTTGAAGAGGCATAGTGTCAAGGCTCATTGTCTCCAAGTGTGAAGAGGGATATATGACAGGGGGAGTATCCCATGAGGTGGAAGCGCAAGGTTGGGCAGTAGTCAAAGGAGTAGTAGATTGCATGGAAAAGGGTTGTTCCCCGATGATCGAGCAGGTGGGTATAGGTGTGGTTTGAGCGGCTGGAGATGGATTCGGCTAGGTGTAGTATGTAGTAGGAGTGAAGGGAAAAGAGTTCAACGGGTGGGTCGGGTTCCCGTCATGCAAGAAGGTGGAGGTATGTATGGAGGGAGCACCTGAAAGAGGTTCAATCTGAGTGGTATCGGGCTGAGAAGAGGTAGCACCCAATACCCAAGTTGAGGCAGTATCCAATAGGTCTTTTTCCCAGGATGTTAGTGAGAAGAAAAGTGTGGGGCAAATGGACTTGATCTTACCGGTGACTGAGTCTGAGGTGGTTGGTTCTCCAAAGTCTAGAAGATTTGGAAAGGAAGGTTGAGTGTTCACTTCCGAGGAGTCGAGCCTAGTGAAGAGATCGAGCATTGTTTCCTCAAACTGTCCATCGTCCTATCTTAGATTTCACAAAGAATATTTATTTTCAACACCAGATGTAAGAAAAAGATGCAAGTCGATTTAGATTGGACTGAATTTGTGATAATGACATGCAGAATGTGATGTTAAATATAGGTAAAAGATATGACAAAAAATATTAGATTCAACCTTATATGTAGATCGATTAGTAATATGGCTATTAAAGAAATGCAACCTACAAAAACTTAACCCTTGAACTACAGATTGGTTATGGTTGAAGATGTTTCATAAAGTCAACCTTCATTCAAACCCAGTAAAGACAGTAGATCGATTCCAGATAGGACTAACTGAAGAGTGTGACCTGCAATAGAATCCAAGTTCTTTRAAAAATGTGGAAAAGGGTTAGATTAAGAAACTTGGAAAAGGAAACCTAGTTCAGAGAATGAAATCTCTTAAAACCCTAGGCTGCAAGCAATAAATTTTAAATTTAAATTTAAATGACACAGGGCCACAATCGGGAGAGCGGGAAGAAAAGTATTTGAAACTGAACCTGCAACTTAATGGAGATCGACTATAATGGTGCGAGGACTCCTCTCGGAGGTCGGTTGTAACTTAGGGACTCCTTATTTCAAAACCCTATTATACTTATCGGTTTTCATAAATTACTTTGGGTATGTAGCATTGTTTTTACCTGGTTTTTTGTGGTCTTCATGTGACTAGCGTAAAGTTTTGTAGGATTTGGGGGGGTCATTCTAGATGACTGGCTTTTTTGTTTTTAAGTTATGTAGTTTGGGATAGTTTTGTGGGAGTTTCTAGCTATTAGACTGGACTGTTTGTCATAGTTTTCAAAGGCTTCTAAAGTCGGCATACAACTGGAGATTTGACAGGGCTTTTACTCTCCATGTCCGCCAACTCTGACCTGCATTTATTTTTTAAATAGCTCTTGATCTTTCTTGTTATCAGACTAGTGGCTATAACTGGTCCTCCTTCCCAAGATCCTTTACTCTGGGCTGCTAGGTGGCGAGCTATTTAACATTTGGGTGGCCAGCCGATGGAGGAGGCCGTCAGCGCACTAATGAGTGCGGTTGACGAGGAGACCTGGGAGAGGGTGGGCTTGTTTGAACCTGTCCTTTCACATTGTTCCACAGATTTTCGCACAACCAATGTTTTATTAACTTTGAAGTTGACGCCTTTGGTGGCTTCTTCTCATAGTCCTCGTAAGGTGCCTTTACCTTTTTCAACTTCGGTGGATCACTGTGCACATGCATCTGATGTTTGTAGGGTGGGTAATGGTTCCCAACGGTGTTTAAAGGGAGTCTCACACCAAGGAGCTGGTCACTTTGCTGGAAACTGCTCAAAGTCGAGCCGAAGGAGATTGTCTGCCCGTAAAGTGTGGCTATCGAACTGGACCATGAAGAAAATGGTCCTAGGAGACATCCTTGGGCTGGAAGAAGCGGCCAGCCTTGCACTGAATGCTCTTGTTGGGAGGTTCTCCTACCGGCGCCACTGTACTACCCTCTCTATAATTGGGTTAAAACTCATTGGTTCCCTATTCTAGGTTATGTTCCTGCAGTTTTCTATCTCCCACAAGGTTGTTTTGCGTTTACTTTTAATAATTTGGATGACGCTGCAAATATTCTTGAGGGGTTGTGGCCCTATGATGAAGTATCATGTTAAAGTGGTGGAGACTGTCATTTGACCCTGCACAGGACTACTTCCAGTTTCGACACATTTGGGTTCTCCTGCCTAGTCTCCCGCTCAATTTTTGGACCCCAAAAGCGCTCATGGCGATTAGGTAATACCTTAGGCCGATTTATTGGTGTGGACGAGCAAGCTTTGGGAGCTCCAGACAGGAAGTTGGGACGGGTACTTTTTGAGGTGGATGTACACTCGGGTCCGTTAGAGATACTAGAGATACAGTGGAGGGACCAACTAATTTTACAAAAGATTGACTATCTGGGTTTACCTTTTCATTGTTTGAGGTATCACAGAACTGGACATCTAAAGGATAATTGTCCGGGTCTCTCGAACGAGGAAGAATCAGAATCTTCGCGTCTTCGGAAGTTTCCAAGGTGTGAGTCACCTATCGTGGATTCCATTGCTCAGGATTATCCCTTGTTCTAGGTGCGGGACTCGCCAACACTATTGGAGTCCGACTCACTCACAGGGAAGCTCGAAACTTTTTGTCCGGCATTGTTTCATTCTTTGACTACACTAGAAAAGACTATTCTAGACGCTCCTTATCCGGTGCCTAGACAGAGTGCTCCCCCCTTTTCTACTGGCCAACTTACAAAGATTGACTCTGTGGGGAGGGCTCTGACACCCAAAACTAGCTGGGGTCGTTGTCTCAGCCGGTTGAACTTGATCGTAGACCTTCTCGAGAGAGTACTCTCTCATTGTCACCTATCCCAAATGCATTATTTAAGCCGAGTCTTCCTCTGGAAGGGTGCTCTGGTTTCTTGAAGGCTTGTACTGATGAGGACGGGGATGATAACTTGACTCCTGGTATACTCTCAGGTTTTCTAGAGGAGGAGTCGGATGATGGTACTCTGGTGGCGACACTGGAAAACCTGGTGTCTCTGCCACAAGAGATGGGGATTTCAGTTTCACTTGTCACTTTCCAAGGTCTTTCTGTTATTCAACCACCTATACAAACTGACTTGACATACACACCGAAGACTGGCAGTGGGGTGGTTGGGACTAGTTATGCTTGGTCTAGAGGTCTGGGTTTTGAGACCTCGCCTATTAAGACGAGGAGTGCGAGAAAGAAAGCTTCTCTTTGTACTGATAAGAAAGACCAAACAATTACTATTGTCATTGATTTGGGGGCGCTCAGAGGATTAAAATCCCTTGCTCGAGCCAAGGTATTATCCTGCTCACCTTAAATGTAAGAGGGGTGGGAGGATCCCTAAAAACTGCCTTTGTTCGTAGAGTTCTTACAAAAGTCAATCCGGATATTATATTTTTACAAGAGACATTGGTTGCAGAGGAAAAGGCTCCATTGTTTATGCATAAACTAGTCCCTTCTTGGCATATGTGTGATGTCAGTTCGGTAGGCACCTCGAGGGGGCTCTTAATGACTTGGGACCCAAATACGTTTACCCTGATCCCATCTCTTTGTGCGGGTGGCATTTTACTTACAGGCACTAACTTCGAAATTAACAAAGATGTAAACCTTCTAAATGTTTACGGTCCTTGTAACGATAGACTTTTATTTTGGGAGCGACTTGCTTTATCTGGATTGCTATATGCTAAAAATTTGATCCTTGTAGGAGACCTAAATTTTACTATTGGTGCATATGAGGTTTGGGGACCAACGGCCCATCTGGATCGACATGCAGGTTTTTTCCTAGACATGATTAAGGATCACTCCCTGGTTGACTTAGCTCCAAATATTTTGATCCCTACTTGGAGAAATGGAAGGGTTGGCGACGTTGGTATAGAAAAAAGATTGGATCGCACACTGGTATCAGAAAGTCTATTACAGGAGGTGGGGTGCTATCGGTCATGGGTTGAACTTCCTTTTATTTATGATCATGCAGCGGTGATTACACAGTTGGATTTCAATCAGGTACGGATAGCTTATCCGTTTAAACTAAATCATATGCAGCTGGTAGAGACAGATTTCACTGGGATTCTTAATGAAGTTTGGCACGATGGGAATTTCTTAGAGGAGCTAGATATCCAGCGCAGAATTGTTTGGAAGTTAAAAATTTTAAAGTCCCGTGTTAAAGTTTGGGTGAGGAAAAAGCAGAAAGAAAAACTTCATAAGCTGGAAATTTTGGAGGAAGATATCAGTCGAGGTTACCTGAGTATGCTGAGGGATGGTCTAGACATTACTATGGAAACACATCTAAAACTGTTAAAGGCAGAGCGCAATGAACTTCTAAAATTTGAGGAGTATTGGCGACAAAAGAGTCGCGCTACCTGGTTAAAAAGCGGAGACCAAAATACAAAATATTTCCACAAATTTGCAAATGAGCGAAGGAACAATAAGCACATTTAGGAGATAGGAGATGATATTGGTCGGACATACAGAGGCCAGGAGGAAATAAAAGGAGAGGCTATCAGATATTTTAAGCAGCTTTATGCAGTGGATGACTCTCAGGCACAAGTGGATCAAGCAAATTTAGCTAGACTTTTTAATCGTTTTGTGACYGCAGGTGATAATGTAGTTATTGAGAGAGTTGTTACCAAGCARGAGATTTGGGATATATTAAGTAATTTTGCAAAAGATAAAAGTYYGGGYCYGGACGGATGGACAATTGAGTTCTTTTCACTTTACTTTGATGTGGTTGGGGATGATCTTTTAGATATGGTCGAAGACTCAAGAGCCAGAGGGAAGATTCAAAAGTCACTAAACTCGACCTTCTTGACTTTAATACCTAAGGAAAACTCTCTGCGGACATTTGGGGACTACAGACCAATCGCCCTTTGTAATCTTTGTTATAAACTGATCTCCAAAGTGATTGCAAACAGAATTAAAGCCATCCTATCGAGGGCGTTGTCCGTGGAACAATTGGACTTCTTGAAGGGTAGATAGATTTTGGATGCGGTCGGGACGGCTCATGAATGCATTCACAGTATCAAGACCAAAAAACTCCAAGCTCTGCTTCTAAAGCTGGATCTGAAAAAGGAAAATGATTGTGTTAGTTGGGATTTCCTTCAACTAATTTTGTTTCAAACTGGATTTAGCCCCTTGTTTATCTCCTGGATTATGAGCTATGTGACAAGTGCTTCTTTTGCGATGTTGATAAATAGGGAGACTTCGGCTTTCTTCAACAGTGAACGTGGATTGTGCCAAGGCTGTCCTCTCTCTCCGTTATTGTTTATCTTAATCATGGAAAGTCTTAGTATTCTTTTAAAACAGGGCCAAGAGGCGGGTCAATTGACTGGGATCAAAGTCTCTAGAGTTGTAAAAGTCTTACATCTTATTTTCGTAGATGATGTGATCATCATGACGAAGGCCTCTGCGGAAGAATGGAAGTTGATTAAAAATATCTTGGACCAATTATGTGGAGCTTCTGGTCTTAATATTATTCAGGTAAAATCTACTTTCCACTTTGCAGGATTGGAGGATGGGGATTTGTTGAGTTATAAGGAGATGTTCTCTTTTAACATTCTGTGAGATGAGCCGAGGATTTAAATACTTGGGGTATTTTCTAAAAGCGGGGAAAAATTATGTAGAAGACTGGAATTGGTTATTGGTAAAATTTGAAACACGGATTAACCACTGGTGTAATCGCTGGTTAACTTTGGGTGGTCGATGTATTTTAGCAAAGGTTGTTTTGGAAACACAAGCGGTGTTCTAGATGGCTCTGGCGGTGATTCCCACTGCGATCCTGAAAAAGATTCGCAAACTGATCATTGATTTTCTCTGGACAGGAGGGCGCAAAGAAAGTGGTATACATCTTTGTAGTTGGGCACGACTTGCAAAACCCCAAATCCCTGGGTGGTTGGGGACTTTGGAACATTTTTTTCTTCAATCGGGCGCTTGCAGCCAATTCACTGTGGAGGGGATTGATGGTTGATGGAATTTGGCACCATGTGGTAAAGGATAAATATCCTCCCTTTATTTATGTGGCTACTTGGCTCAGATCTGTCCAAATCCCACAACCTTTGGCTTCTTATTTCTGGAGAAATCTATGTAAGTCGTTACCACTAATTATACATTGGTTGAGCTGGAAGCCTGGGAATGGTTTCTCTATACACATTGGAAAGGATAATATTCTTGATATTGGGACTCCAACTAAGCTATCACCAGAGTTAATGTTGGCGCTAAAAATCCAAAATATAAATTATTTGTATCAAGCAAAAGCCCAATCTTCAAGGGGTTTTGTTTGTGTACAGTGGAGGAGCAGCAAGGAGTTGGGACTATCAGGCACGTTGGCTCTGGAATGGAAAAATTATATTAGGGAGCTTATCAGTTCAAGCGTCCAACTGGGAGATGGCGAGGACTTGCTATTATGGACAAGAGGGTATCGATCAGGAACTATCTCGGTTTGGCTGGAAATATATCTTAGTATTTTTTAAAATCGTACTCCCTCTATTATGAGAGTTTGTATCAAAGTTAGAGAGATGGTAAAAACAACAATTGGTTTGTCACTTTCTAGGACTCAACTCAGGTTAAAAAATACTCCACATCTTAGGGGAGAAAATTGTTGTTGGTTTGACAGAGCTGCACAACAAAATGGACTTCTTTGTGGGGTTGGGGGGGTTATAAAGACTCCAGAGATGACAACTTACAGATGGACATTAAACTATGGACAGGGTTCAAATACTAGAGCTGAACTTCTTGGGGTCTGGGCTTGCTTAACCTTAGCACAGTGCTTAAATCTTGATGTCATACATGTTCTTGGAGATTCTAAGATTGGCATTGATTGGATCAACCATTCTAACAAGCTACAAGTTACTTCACTCTTGGGATGGAAGACTAAGATTAGAGAACTTATGGCACATTTCATGGATATTAAGTTTACTCATATATACCGCAAAGAAAACATGGAGGCAAATGCTTTATCCAAACTTGCATTACAGGTTCCGGAAGGAAGGATCTTCTACAACAAATGGCAAGATGGCCACAAGGGCCCCCCACTTACACTTCATCTTTTTCCTTGAAGCTTGTTCCGGGAATCTGTTTTCATACTTTCTTGCATTTAGTAGTTTTCTGCGATATGATATATGAATCGGTGGCTTAGTGCCCAGAACTATTTTTGTATATGGGATAAGTAATTTAGAACAGTGGAGGCTAGGGTTATCCACCACTTTGGTGACTTTCTCTCTTTGTAAGTTTTATAATTGATAGAGACTTTTAGTTTCCTCTACTGCTGGAGTGAAGAACATGCTATAAGATGTATTTTGAGAACCACATATATTAATATATGGAAAAAATTTCTATTGGAAAAAAAAACAATAAATTTCAGGGGGGGGGAGTTTTAAAAGGTGATTAGAAAAATAGTCAAAACCAGGGCTGCCACCATTGGGCATGGAGTCCACAAACCCTTGGGAAAATCCTTAGTAAATTAGCTGCTGAAGTCCCGAAGTATCATGTTGAATACTTGGAAGATCACTAAACTTTAGATAGTAGACCTTGCAAGACTTGGAAGGGAGGTTAATTCTTCAGAAATAAACCTAAGTATCACC
>JASDQU010310492.1:0-10464 GCA_032191745.1 Picea mariana
AGAAACCACTTGATTACCGGTCATTGATGAAACCGTTAACAAGTGCGAGGGAAATCACCATTGATGTCAATGACTCCCAAGGTACTCTAGTACAATCCTTTGAATGTGAATGAATGATTTGAAGTTGAACATCCGACGGAATCTTTCGATCAGGGATCAATGATGTAAACCCACTGTCGAAAGCGAGGAAACCTGCCATTGAGGCATGCGAGTTCCAAGGTACCAAATAATTTCGAAGTCTTGATTCCAGATAATGAACTGAAGTCGACAAAACAAAACTCATCACAGGAGGGCCTTGATGTATCCCCCATCAATGACATTAAATGAGTAATAGATTTTGAGGGTGAAACAAAGTATGATGTAATTTGAACTAGACACAGGGAAGGCCGACACGGAGAGAATGGACAACTGCAGATGGTCGACTCAATAGAGGTTTCACATGAACTTCTCTTGAACATATGAATGACATGACCAATGATTTGGAAGTATTGACTCAAATACGACATAGGGAATGAACTTGTAGCAAATCGAATGAGAGATAAATTGATTTCCCAAACCGGCTTCAAATATAATGAATAGGGGGTGTTATGTTCAAGAGCGACACTTACTGGGAATCAATATGAATATGAGAACATATCCCTTTCCCAAATTTCCCCCCAACATTTTTGGCGAGTACCTCTTTATTTTTATGCAAGCTTGAGGAGGATAACATATGCTTGTTTATTATAAGCTTATCCTTTAGATAAGTCCTTTGGAGTATGTTTAACGAACCCTAAGAAGGAGTGGTTCGGTCCCATTATGGGTCTGTCAATGTTTGTTTAACGAGTCCAAAGATAGAAAACTCGAAGGTTTTTCATGATTATAGAGTTTGGAAAAACACTTAAAGAGAACTCTCTCAGTTCCTTTTTCGTAAAATAGTCTGATGAGACCAAAAAAGAGATAAATTATCGCTCACCAGACGCTTTCTTCAAATACTTTATCGATCGTGAAATGGCAAGGTCACTCGACTATCTTTTCATGTTTAGAGAGTCTGAAAAGAGATTAAAGAGGACTCCAGGGGGGTTCCTTTTTCATATAACCTTGTTGAGCCCGAAAAAGTAATAAAAGTATGCTCGATCGTGTTTTCAAGTATTTTCAAGTGTGAGAATGGACAAAGACCCAGCTCGAGGTTTTGTGCAAAAACCATGAAAAACAATCAAAATATGTGATGAAAAAAGAAAAATTATGTCTGCATCCCTGTTACATGAACATCGAAGTCATTATGCCTGCAAAAGTTACACTCAAAAGGGAATTAGGGTTTAGGTTTTAATCAATAAATAATTAAAAAAACTCCAAATAATATGGTAAAAGTAAATATAAAGAAGTAAAAACTCTTTTTACCATATCATTTTCACTTTTCCACTATTTGAGCCCCAAAGGCCCTCTTTTACCCTCGAAATTCGACRTCAKATTGYGGGAGTTAYGAGCATMCATTCGACGAGCCGTCAGTGAYAGTGAGGTAGGATCTTTGTCCTCTACTCTTTCATGGMTTTATTTTGCATTTTCATTGGTAAAAACTCATTTTTGAGTTGGTTTTGTGAGCCCTACTTGCGCTCAGCCATTCTCGCAGGTGGGCTACAYGAGACCTGCRAGAATGGGTCATTMTTYACAAGTGAGCYCATAGTAGCCTGYGAGRTTCTYGCACTGTGCCTAAAGGGCACCTGCGAGAACCACAAAGCATAATTTTTTTTTTAAGTTTTGCTCAATGAAAGAAAACCAAATTGTGAGTAGAGTTACTAATCTTCTTTTTGTGCTTCTTGTACAGGTAGTTGGCCATCAAAATGGTTCTGGAATGGTGTGAAAGGGAGCACGAAGAAGACAATGCCATTGCTGGAAATCATCCACACACTATTATTGCTTTGAGAAACTGTGGTCTTCTGAAGTACTTTCATATCTTGGGCATGAGGGCCGAAATCAAGTTATTAGAGTACCTTGTGCATATGTGGGATCCCGATCAGCAAGTATTCCATGTAGGGGTCCACACACTGTCCTTAGATGTTGAGGACATTTAATTTTTGACTGGACTATCACGGCATGGGTAGCACGTGAGCCTGAGTGGTAGTAGAGGTGGTGGGCTACCCATGAGTGAGTACTACCGCTTGCACTGTGTTCCTGAGGCAGAGAGGAAGAAAGGGAAAGTAGCTATCTAGGGAGTACAGGATTTGACCCTCCGTACTATCTTGTTGACTATTGCTCGGATGGTGGGGAGCTCTGCCTCTCACATGGCGCTCCAGAGTTACTTTCAATATGCGATAGAGTGTACTGAACCTCAGGTTTTTAACTGGGCAGATGTTGTGCTTCATAGTATGAAAAAGAAGTTGACCAAATGCAGACAAGACAACCTGAAGCAATTTAGGTATGAATATTTTTTAGTGTCCTTCTTTCTCGAGAGGGTTCCGTTATTGAGGCTGCAGGTTGATTGGAATTTACCGACTCCCAAGGATCCAAGAATGCTGAGATGGTGTCAGCTCATGGACCGGCACGTAGCTGGACCAATTATCAAGTATGATGATACTTTTTTTGACTGGCTSTGACCACARATGTTGATGGTCGACGATTATGCTTATGCCGAGTTGGATTTTCGAGGAKATCYRGACTTAGTCCTGCCMGAGGATGCTCAGTGGGGGGAACTTGGTAAAAAGTACACATTTTTTTTTTAAATGTTTTTGTGAATTTTTATCATATGAAAATGTTTTTTATATGTTCGTCCAAAGAATAAATACAAAATTAGTTGTTGATGACACAGATGTGGGACCTTATCGACCTCCTGGTACTTCTCCTATTGAGTGGCGAGGAGAGGTAGCGCCAGTGCCACAATGGGACGCTAAGGATTATCAAGCAGTGGAACAAAACCTAGAGGGTTTGATAGCATATATTCCAAACATGCCTCTTGGAGAGGTTCCACGACGTTATCAGTGTCATACAGTAGGAGTGTCCGAGTCCATTGGTCGACTGCTCCATAGGGTTGCCCGAACAGTCGTGTGTTACCATGAATGTCATCCATGACATCACTTTGTATAAGCTATGAGATTCAGATTTTGACATTTTGGTCCTCGGACAAAACTTTTTGTAAAAAACTCTTTTGATCGTTATATATACAGACGGCCTCTACCGGTTTATATTGTGTTGTGTGAAAATTGATGTGATTGATTTATAAATGATGCAAATGTCTATCTAATACATAATTAGCCAATGCATCAGTTAATGTATTTAGAAATCTAGGAACATGTTGATATTCAATATAATCAAAATAATGTTTCAAGAGGCTAATTCACAAATACACTCGTAACAAAGTAGGACTTCGAATAGTATAGACATTACTTAACTGTAGTACTACAAGCTGCGAATCAAGTCGCACAACCAAATGACGAATTCCAAGTGAGATATCATCAACCAATAATTCAATAACGGTGCTATACTTTGCAATATTGTTGATCGCATGACCGATACACACACGTCATAAGGAGACAAGTTCGTTTGTAGGGGCGTAGATTGCCCATGTAGCGGAAGCAAGGTTCTGAGTACTACAACTAGCGCCATCAGCGAATCTAATGTAGGGTAGCGAAGACTTCGACATTTGGAAATCAAACACAATGTCACATAAGGGTAGAGACCAGATAGAGACCAAAGCAAGCTATAGTAACACACAAGAAGTATGATACAATAAAAATACAAGTACTCATGCACAGGTGATTTTNCATAATCTACTAACTCATACGCCCCTTTTTCCAAAACTCATTGAATGATATAAGGAACTCACCACATAGCTTTGAATTTTCTAGCTCCTAGCATATCTCGATCTTGTTCATAGAGGAGAACGAGATCTCCTTCGGAGAAAATGCGAGGCTTGACATATTTTTCGTATTGGGCCTTGACATGTTTTTTCTGAGCTTCTATGACTAGGGTAGCATCGTATTGAGTTTCGTCTAATCACATAAGATACAATAGACATTCTTCCTCAACAGAAGTGTTTGGTAGGAGTTCAACAACTAGTTTTAAAGAGGGTATCTCGCATTCAATCGGGAGAATGGCTTCCAATTCATAGACTAACCGGAAGGTGTAAACCCAGTAGCAGACTTGATAGATGTCCGGTAGGCCCATAATGCCGAAAACAACATTGTGATCCAACTTGTTTTGTGAATCCCTATCATTCGTCGGAGCATAGTTATGAGAACTTTGCTAATTTCTTCGACTTGGCCATTGGCTTGTGGGTAATAGGGCGTTGAGTTTTCATGGCGAATACCCAACTTTTCAATAAGTTCGGACATAATGAAGTTTCTAAAGTGGCTACCATGATCAGTGATGATAGCTTGGGGAACACCAAAACGAGCTATGATATGATTAAAAATAAATAATGCTGTGGTCTTTCCAGTGTTGTCAAATGTCGGCATCGCCTCGGCCCATTTCGTAAAGTAATCTACGGCTACAATGATGTATCCATGCCCCCCGACTGAGTGGGGGTGACATGTCATGAAATCGATGCCCCATTTAAAAAAGGGACCAACAAAGACTACAGGGTGAAGAGGAGTGGGATGCGACCGCATCTTGTTATTATAGGTGCAAGCATGACATTTTTGAATGGCGATTATGTAGTCATTAAATAAAGAAGGCCAAAAATACCCAGCTCGTAAGATCTTCTAGGTAGTAGCATACCCAAACATATGAACACCATAGGCTCCAGAATGGAAATCATTCAGAGCTCCCTCAGTCTCGTCGAATGTGAGGCAGTGTCAAAAAACAGAGTCAATCCCCTGACAATAAAGAGTATCCCCGAGGATAATATATTGAGGAGCTTGGTATCGTATTCGACGGTGCTCAGTGCTAGACAAAGTTGGCCAGAAAGTCTGGGTTTGGAGATAGATAATGATATCTCCATACCAAAGATCATCAGTGCTGATGAAGAAAAGGGATTCATCAGGTAATGAATCAACTGCTACATTTTCTGTTTCAGAATAGGGAAAGTTGCATATCAACTCAGAAAACACTAAGGACTTCTTAGACTTGGCGCGTTAGAATTCCAAGTCAAACTCCTGGAGTATCACAATCCATTTGGATTATTTTCCCCCTAGAAATTGACGTGTGAGAATGTGTTGCATAGGGTTGCAGTTAGAAATCATTGTAGTCTTGCGTGAGAGGATATAGTGCCAAAAGCATTGGACGACTTGGACGGCAACCATGGTCAGTTTTTCGACATGTAAATACTTGATTTCAGTAGGCGTTAGACTTCGACTCAAGTAGTAAATCACATGTTCGTCGTTAGCATCATCCTCTTGGAAAAGAACCATACCAATGGTGCAATCCAAGGCAGCAAGGTAAAGGAAATAATCGCGATTGTAATTGAGGGAAAAGAGAAACGGAGCACATGTTAGGGATAATTTCAAATCATCGAAAGCATTGTTGGTGATAGTATCCCATACGAACTCAGAACCCTTTTTTAGGAGCCGCGTAAATCCACAAGTTAATTTTGTTATCAGACTAATCAGTAGGTACAGACACTAACAGATCTTTCTAGATCCACCTGGATCTAGAACAAAATAGGACAGGACACGACTCTTTCCCTAAGTTTTGACCATTGAATCAGCTAGTAGGAAGGAACACGTAACATACCTTTGTATCACTTCCTAGGGTCTCTGTTGCTCCCACTTCGCTCCAGTGCTCTTGTGAGGTCAAGAGAAAGACAACACAAACCAACCAAAGTGAAGATGGAAAAATACATTCAACTGTCAACTTATGTGTATGATTAAGGAATTACACAATAAAGTGAGAATAGCTTTATGGGAAAGGGGCATGTCGCTGTATCATATTCATCAAAAGTAGAAGATTAAAACTTGATCGCCTTGATGTTGCAAGCTTCCTTTCAGTGGCTCTTAGTTCCAACACACACACTTGCTCAATCCTTGTATGAAGAAGATAAAATCCTCTTGATAGACATGCTAGAGTCTCCAAGCTCCTGTTCAAGCTAGGTCCTTCACACAATTCTTTCACCAATTCTCCAATGAATCTTGCTTAACCTTTTCCATGAGAATTCCATCAATATATAGGAGAGAATGAGATGGTTTCTTATATAAGAATGATCCCACAATATCAGGGAATCTAGTACAAGGATAACCATTCGAATGCCAACCCATTCTTCTAAAAGATTCCCTTCTAGAACCATTGAGAATTCATCTTTTTACAAGCTTTAGAGAAGGTTCACACCCTAGCTATGTAACATAGTGTGAGAAGTTTTCATCCTAGCTTAAGGCAGCCTGTGAGAATGGGTCATTCTCGTACCCTGGTATATTAGCAACCTGAGAACTCTCTTCAAAAGTATGTTTTCTGGGAAGAGATGAATGTCAGTTTTCTCTGGAGAAAGTTCTTATGGGGAGTCTGAGTACACCATCATCAATACACCATCATGATGACCAAAATCATGGGTAACAGAATGCCCCCCAAAGTATGAGGCTGGAATCAGTGACAGCCAAAAGACTTTGTAAGTTGCATGTGTGTGTTTGAAACCAAGAGTGCACCTAATCGGAAACCTATGAACAACCAAGCATCTGCAGAATATCATATATATTAATTTTGAGGTAGGCATTCCCATACTCAGATCACAGATAGATGACATTGTAGACATAGGTCATGGCCACCAATCATACACTGTGGATCCATGCCATCAAAAATAGCATAGCCACCAGGAATACACTATAGATCTATGCAAACAATTAAAATTAAGACAACATAGCCATGAGACATACACAGTGGATCTATCTGTCACATATTATACATATTCCATCGCAACCTGGAAAAATAGATGATATCTACGCTATTCAATCTCATCGCCCAAAAGTATGAATCTAACCATGTGATTACACGTGTTGAAGTCAAACATGGTAGAAACCACTTGATTACCGGTCATTGATGAAATCGTTAACAAGTGCGAGGGAAATCATCATTTATGTCAATGACTCCCAAGGTACTGTAGTACAATCCTTCAAATGTGAATGAATGAGTTGAAGTCAAACATCCGATGGAATATTTCGATCAAGGATCAATGATGTAAACCCACTGTCGAAAGCGAGGAAACTTTCCATTGAGGCATGCAAGTTCCAAGGTACCAAAGAATTTCTAAGTCTTGATTTCGGATAATGAGATGAAGTCGATGGAACAAAACTCGTCACAGGAGGGCCTTGATGTATCCCCCATCAATGACACGAAATGAGTAACAGATTTTGAAGGTGAAACAGAGTATGATGTAAGTTGAACTGGACACAGGGAAGGCCAACACAGAGAGAATGGACAACTACAGATGGCTGACTCAATAGAGGTTTCATATGGACTTCTCTTGAACATATGAATGACATGACCAATGATTTGGAAGCATTGACTCAGAGACGATATAGGGTATGAACTTGTAGAAAATCGAATGAGAGACAAATGGATTTCTCAAACCGGCTTCAAATATAGGTCCGGGATGTGACCGTATCTTGTTATTATAGGTCTGGAAAGCATGGCATTTTTGAACAATGATTATACAGTAGTTAAATAAAGAAGTCCAAAAATACCCGGCTCATAAGATCTTCTGGGCAGTAGCATACGCAGACATATGACCACCACAGGCTCTAGAATGACAGTCATTCAGAGCTCTCTTGGCCTTGTCGAATGTGAGGTAGCGTCGAAAAACAGAGTCAATCCCCCGATGATAAAGAGTATCCCCAAGGATAATATATTGAGGAGCTTGGTATCGTATTCGATGACACTCAGTGCTGGACAAAGTTGGCCAGAAAGTCTGGGTTTGGAGATAGATAATGATATATCCATACCAAAGATCATCAGTGCTGATGAGGAAAAGGGATTCATCGGGTAATGAATCAGCTGCTACATTTTCCATTTCAGAATAGGGAAAGTTGCATATCAACTCAGCAAACACAAAGGAATTCTTAGACTTGGCGCATTCGAATTCCAAGTCAAAATCCTGGAGTATCACAATCCATTTGGAGTATTTTCCGCCTAGCAATTGACGTGTGAGAATGTGTTGCATAAGGTTGCAGTTAGAAATCATTGTAGTCTTGCGTGAGAGGATATAGCGCCGAAATCGTTGGACGGCTTGGACGACAACCAAGGCTAGTTTTTCGACATGTAAATACTTGATTTCGGTAGGCATTAGACTTTGAATCAAGTAGTAAATCACATGTTCGTCGTTAGCATCATCCTCTTGGACGAGAACCATACCAATGGTGTAATCCGAGGTAGCAAGGTAAAGGAAATAATCGTGACTGTAATCAGGGGGAAAGAGAAACAGAGAACGTGTTAGGGATAATTTCAAATCTTCAAAAGCATTGTTGGCGATAGTATCCCATATGAACTCAGAACCCTTTTTTAGGAGCCATGTAAATCCATGAATTATCTCAGCGTAATTTGGGATAAAACGACGAAGAAAGTTTGCTTTCCCTTGCAAACTTTGTAACTGGCAAAGTGTAGAAGGAGGGAGATTAAGGATCACCTCAACCTTTAAAGGATGCACCCAGATCTTGTGACGTGAAACAATAAAACCTAGAAGGCAGCCGGATTCTATGCAGAAAATACACTTATGAGGATTCAAACGTATACGTTAGAACCAACAACGGATGAAAATGGCTTGGAGGTGGGTTGGGTGATCAACTCGATGCATTGAGTGAGTGGGTAAATCATCCAAATATGGTTGAACGATGTGCTTGATATCATGGAAGGCATAAGATATAGCGCATTGCAAAGTTGTGCCAGCGTTCTTGAGACCGAAAGGGAGTTTTCAATAGGCAAAAGTACCCCAAGAACAAATAAAAGCAGTCTTATGTTGATCATCGAGAACAATGTTGATTTGATTATACCCGGAGAAACCATCGATGAGAGAGAAGATTTCACTTTCGGCACAATTGTCGACAATCTAATCAACGAAGGGGGTAGGAAATTTGTCTTTGGGACAAGCTTTGTTGATATCCCTACAATCAACGTATACACGAATTGTACCTTATTTCTTGTCGATTGAGACAAGATTGGAAACCTAGTCAGTGAGAGCCACCAGATAAATAAAGCCGGCTTTGAGAAGTTTCTTGACTTCAAGCTTGATAGCCACTGCTTTACATGGGTGAACTAGACGAAGGTGTTTCCAGATGGGTTTAGCGTCGAGGTATGTCTTGATCTCATGTATCACAATATCAAGGTCGATACCCGACATTTCTTCATAGCTCCAGGCGAAGATGTCACAAAACTCTTTGAAAAGGGATGTGTAGGTGACGATTTCATCAGAAGAACATGAAGATCCGATATGGACATTTTTGACAATTCTAGGTTTGACGGATATGTCGAGGGGAATAGTGGGTGAGATATTACTTAAGTTCCCTTCAGAAAACACATCGTGTGTGGACCCGGGAACGGTTGACATGACAACAACAATCGACGGGGTCGATATTCATTGGTAGTTGTCAATGGTATGTTGTTCCAGAAAGAGGATGGAATGATGATGTCCATCATCCCAAGGATTGTCCTTCATGACAGACATGATCATCTCGTCAGTGGGAAAAATGACACGGAAAGGATCTGGAGATAACTCACTAAGAGAAGGGGTAGAAGGGGTTGTCGATTGAATGGCCTGATAGGTGGATTCAACTGGACTTAATGGCATTTTGTCACCGTAACGAAGATAATCTCCAGGGTCAGGTACTATCCAGGGGTCGTGAGACGCAGAAAGTTCGTGAATCAAGGTGAAGATAATGTTGATTGAAGAAACAGATGAGTGTGGAACATCGGGCTGTGGAATGGGGAAAGTACCCATTAACGAAGAGTCTTTGATAAGGCTTACACCGATGTTCTCATAACCTGGTGGGGTTTTAGCAATGAAAAGTACGTTGCCAGTACGGGAATCGAAATTAAAGAAGTCTAATTGGTCGACAGTGACTACCTTCCCTTGATGTGGGAAACGTACCATGTGAAAAAGGGTCGACACAACTACACACATGGAATCGATCCAGCTGCAGCCAAGCAGAATATTGTAATCAAGGGGAGCGTCGAAGAATTCCACTTCGACTTGGACCGTTTTTCCTTCTAACATAATGGGCAACAAAGAAAGGACAACGTAAGGCTTAAAATCGGAGCCATTGAAGGATTTTAGAGTATTCTTGGATTCATTCAAAGAGGGAGAGCCAATGGATTTCCAGCAAGTAAGAAACATGACACACGTCGAGGCACCCTCGTCAATAACGGTTCGACAAATGTTTTTGTCAGAGAAAATCACTTGGATATGGAACACGAGTTGAGGGGGTAACCTTGGAATGTGATCTTCCAAGTAAAAAATAATTAAATTTGTATCTGTCGGGTCAATTCCACCGATAACTTTCAACAGTGCCTTCCGTTGTGTGGGACAACTCTGAAGGACATCAAGGGCTGACATCGCAGAATGTTCTTGGGCCA
>JASDQU010310496.1:2968-13641 GCA_032191745.1 Picea mariana
AGAAGGCAGGCTCAAGACATTCTTTCTCAGCATCATGCCCAAATCGAAGATGCTGAAATTACTAAAGAAGTATTGGATAAGGAAGCTGAGCTTCAACAATGTTTCCATAAAGAATGCCTCTTGGAGGAAGAGCATTGGAGATAAAAGTCTAGGAGTTTATGGCTTAAAGAGGGAGACAAAAATACTGCCTTCTTCCACACTCAAGCTCAAGACAGAAAGAGCTTCAATTATATTGTGGAAATCAAGGATGGTAACTCGACACACAAAGACTTTGAGAGCATAAAGAGAGTAGCTTTCAATCACTTTCAAAATCTATACAGAGAAGAGGGTGTGACCGACCCAAACTCTAAGTTTTTGGAGGTGGTCCCCTCTAGGATCTCCCCTTTAATGAATCAACAACTGGAAGGGAAGATCTCTTTACAAGAAATAAAAGAGGCTCTCTCCGACATGGAGCCGGACAAAGCCCCAGGCCCGGATGGCTTCACTGCAAGATTCCTTCAAACCTGCTGGCAGATTGTGGAAAAAGACCTCTACAAAATGATTTTGAAATCCCAAAATTGTCAAACAATAGGGGGGCAACACCAATTCAACTTTTCTCGCCCTCATTCCCAAGGAAAGGGTGCCAAAGAGTTTAACCGGTTCCGGCCCATCTCTCTTTGCAATATTGGATATAAATTAATAACTAAAGTAATTGCCAACAGGCTGAAAGGTATCCTCCCAGTCATCATCCCGGAGAACCAAGGCGGATTTGTTAAGGGGAGACAACTTGCTGACAACTACATTCTCGTGCAAGAGGCGATTCACTCAAGTCATCTTCGCAATGAAAAAGGTATGGTAATCAAACTTGATTTAGCAAATGACTTCAATCGAGTCAGACTTAGTTTTCTTTGGGAAGTTTTGAAAAAAATTGGCTTTGGAATGGGCTTTCTAAATTGGATCCGTGCTTGTATTGTCGATCCTTGGATCGCCCCCTTGGTGAATGGGAGAGAAACTGGTTTTTTTAAAGCTTCAAGAGGGCTTAGGTAGGGATGCTCCCTCTCTCCGCTGCTGTTCGTCCTTCATGTTTCTGTCCTGAGTTTCTACCTTGATCAGAAATTGGTTGACCAAGAAATCTTGGGGCTCAATATAGCCAGAGGGGTTAAAAATGTAAATCACACCCTGTTTGCGGATGACACCCCCTTGTTAGGGGCTGCCTCTTCCAGATCTGCTTTAAGATTTAAGGATGTCTTGGACGATTATAGTGAAGCTTCAGGCAGCTGTTTAAACAAAGGTAAATGCAAAGTTTTTTGCTGGAATATCTCGGCTTACACTCTCTCTGCCATATCCAGAATCCTTGGTTTTTCTGCCTCCCTTTCTTGGTCCTCTTTTACTTACTTGGGCCTTCCCATCTTCTGTAAACAAGCTTAGAGCAGAGACTAGATTCCTCTGTTGGACAAATTTAAGGTCAAAATTCAAGCTTAGGGTTTCTCTTGGTTAAACCTTGCCGGAAAAACTGTCCTCATCAAATCTGCTCTCAGTAGCCTCCCCATTTTTCAGTTCTCTGTTTTTCTTGCTCCTTCAGGCATCATCAAAAAAATGGAAGGCTTCATTCGTAAGTTCTTATGGAAAGGGGGCAATCATAATGACAGGAAAATCCCTTTGGTAAGTTGGGAGAAAATTTGCAAGCCTCAGATTGAAGGAGGCCTCAACTTCAAAGATCTCAGTCTCCAAAACATAGCCATGGGAGCCAAGATCTTCTGGAGGATCATTGGACCACACCCAGGTTGGGCGCAAAGAGCTCTATGGAGGAAGTATTTCAGGGGGAATAGGAAGAGATGCTTGGACACCTCTCTGACCTCTACAGGCTCGCATCTGATCAATCTTTGCCACAAAGCAACCCCCTTAATCAAAGACAGAGTGTATTGGATTCCAGGCAACGACAAAGAAATTAGGATATGGGACGACTGCATCATGATGTATCCTCCCCTATCGTCCCATTGCTCTCTGCGGGCGCTCCGTTTGTGGCTGGAAAACACAGGCTACATATCTCTCTGGGACATCTCCGAGTGGGCAGGCAACAATTGGCTATGTTGGAGACTTCCTCCCATTCTGCCAGAGATAACCCACGCTCGCGATCTCTTCTTGTCCCTGCTAAATGGTAAGGTGCCTCTGCGTGTGGGAAAGAAGGATGCCCGCGGTTGGGGAGTCGCCCCAGGGCTGTACACTGTTGCACAAGGATTCAAAAGCCTTCAAAATCGCCCTCACGTCCCTCTGAATCCTGCTATTTGGAAAGGGCTCTAGAATTTCAAATCCATGCCAAAGGTTGACTTGTTTTGCTGGTTGTTATGTCATAGAGAAATTTTAACAGCTGACAGATTGAAGAAGAAAGGATTCCAAGGCCCCTCTCATTGCCATCTATGCTGTGACAATGAGGAGGACGCCCAACATATTATTTTAGACTGCAAATTCTCAAGAGAAATCTGGCAAGGCCTACTGAGCTATTGGAAAACTGATTTCAACTTACTCATTTCTATCACAGATTTATTTGCAAATTGGAGAACCCTCTATCCAGATACGCTCCCAAAGAATGAAAATTTTAAAGCTGCATGGCTCTCCTTGCCGAAATTTGTTTGCTGGAAAATTTGGCTTGAGCGTAATAGAAGAGTTTTCAGAGATGAAAGCTTAAAATCGCAGTTCATCATCATTAAAATAAAAATCCTATGGAAAGAAAGTCTGGGGGAACATTTGCTGGACTGGAATCTAAGCCAGCAAGACTTAGAATGGGGGGGCTCGCTGGATCTCCAATTCTCTGGTGATATAAGGCAGCACAAGGACATAAAAGAGTGGCAATTCAGAGGAAAGGAGAATGAACTATCTGATCTGCTCCTCAGGCAATCTAGATGCTCTTTGTTTTTTGATGGGGCAGTGAAAGGCAACCCCGGATTGGCTGGGGCAGGAGGAATTATAAAAAATAAAGAGGGCATAATTGTGTCAAAGTTCGCTTGGGGATTAGGGCAGTCCACTAGCATGCAAGCTGAAGCCTTGGCACTTCTGCAAGGTCTCAAACAAGCAAAGGCTATTGGTATTACAGAGGTCAGTATCATTGGAGACTCCCAATCCATTATCAAAGGCTTAGTGGAGGATTCCTCTCCAGCAGATATCAGATTAGCAAGAGTGATTTCAAGAATCAGAATCCTGGTGAAATGTTTCCGGACTGCAACATTTCTTCATGCTCTGAGGGAAAATAATAAGAATGTTGATTTGGAGGCCAACAGGGAAGTTCCACTTCCCGCAGGATTCCTCTTGACAGAAAGAAGTGAGGAGTGGGATCCCATACCATAATTTTGCTATGTTTTTCTGCATTTTATTGAAACAATTTGTATGTCTTTTTAAGATAGGGAAAATAACGGAGATAGACTCGATAGTCTCGAGTAAAATCTGTGGCTTCCCAAATTTTGGGGCCTATGCGTAGTTAGTGGAAGAAATTTCAAGGGCTATGCCTGACCTAATGTAACAGGTGAAAGGCATTTTGGCCAAACTCTAATAGAAATCCATACTCGTTCTTGTTAAAAAAAAAAAATAGAGTCTCTGTAGATTGTTGCAGTATATTTTGTTTCTTCAAAACATAAGTTTAATAATATATACATTGTTGTAGAAATAAGTAACTCATTATCATTCATTTCATGTTTAAGAAACATACTGTTAAACCATTGTCAAATTGACATATCAAATCATGATAAAAAAAAATTGAAAAATAGTCACTGGAAATCTAACACAATTATTCACAAGTTTTGTTTTTACTGTAAAGTGAAATTCTAAATAAAAAAAATACTTTTGTATGTCGGAAGTTGAATGACTTGTGAAAATACAGTTTTTTTTCTCATAAAACAAGAAAAAGTGTAACCCACCTTCATGATTTCACCCACTACTGACATTTTTAGATGGGATCTCTTTGGCTTAGGAGCTGGCGTTCATATCACTGTCACACCTGAGTTTCCCAAAACATCCGATTCAGATGTAGTATGTTTTACTACTGCCTATTATTTCCCTGGTTCAGGAGCTCAACTAGTCGACCATATCTTGACTATCCCCCTCCAAATGTCCCATTATACAATGGTCCCATATACTACGAATCTTCATGTTGGGAATACGGTGGATAGCCAATATCCCATTGGTGCACCTAGACCTACCTCGTCCCTTCCCCCTGGATAGAATTCGTTGAATGATTTTATTCCCATTCCTACACAAATCCCATCCGGGACTCCTGGCATTTCCACTCCTTCTGGGCACCTTGTTCCTGGTTTTATTCTGACACTTCCTTGGCCCCCTTCTAGAGGATCTCTTCCATCCCCTATCAGAGGAATTGACCCTAGTGGCACCACCCAGTCTTTCAAAACTAATTACCAGATGACTGTTAGTGGACAATTTCATCCTGGAGGACAAACACAATCCCCTTTTGGAGGTCAAATCCCAATTGGGACGCAATCCCCAATTGGGGGGCAATCCCCACCTACCCCACCCTATGGACAGAACATGCATGTAGCCTTGGCCTAGTATTGGAACCATCTTATTCAAAATAATCCTCAATCGACTAGGGGGCACCACCCTCAAGCTAGCTCTTTCATACCCCCTAGTACAGGCCAACCATATCCAGGTCTGTCCAATCCCATTTAGGGATCGAACGCTTGACCCAATATCCCTGTTCAAGGGAACAACCCTAACCAATACAACCCTATAAATTACATGCCTCCACACCAACAAATGAATCTGCCCAGATCTTCACATTATAAGCAAACTGATTACGGTCCTACTGCTATACCTACAGGACTCCCTCCCCAAAGTCATTAGTACCCCCACGTGAATAGACAGTTACCCTTCTTAGCCACCCTGGACCTCCCTGATCTGTCTAGAATTTTAAATGATCCTATCAGTCACTCTCCTCAATGGCCCGTCATACCGGCCCAACTACCATCCAACATTCCTAAGTTCAAAGGTAAACCAGGAGAGGACCTGAACAATCATGTAACAACTTTCCACCTTTGGTGTTCATCCAACTCTTTGATGGATGACTCTATTCGATTATGTCTTTTTCAACAAAATCTCACAGGTTTTGCCGCAAAGTGGTATATAGAATTACCACGAGGTTTCTTCACTGACTTTAACACCCTCGCCATGGCTTTCCTCACCCACTACCAGTTATCGATCCGTTACGAAATGGGAACTGAAATTTTGAGTTCTTTCAAACAAACCAAATCCACTCATATCTCTGATCACATTCATGAGTGGCGACGGAGACGACGTCTCATCAAACTCGAGCTTCCCGATCAGTTACTGGTAGAGTGGTTCACAAAATCATTCATGAATGACATCTCTCATGACATCTCCATGGGTGGAGTTGTCACAGAAGAACAAGCGATCAGTCGTGCTCAATACCTTGGCCTCGTTTACTCACAAATCGGTACTCTTTACGATTTACTCCTTGACACACCTCATCCTTCTACTACTACTACTTCAACTACTCCTACTGCTTCTCATGCAGTTGATGGTGTGATTGACACTTTCCATGCCCAACCCCACTCTGCACAAGCCTCTACCACCAACCCCAAGTTCGTTGCTTCTAATGTTGAACATGCTCCGTCTCCTACTCCTCTTGCCACCAAGACTTCTGAGGTGAACTCTGTTCAAACTACCCCTGCCAGAAAGAATAAATCCAAAAAAGGGAAGGGTAAGAATAAGGAGGATAAAAATAATTTGCAATCTGAGAAGACAAAAACACAACCTGTTGACAATAAGGATAAGCGCAAACCCTGATACCCTTGTCTTATCTGTGGAGATGATCACTACACTAAGGATTTTCCAAGACGAGACACGGTTACTAAGTTCCTTCAAGGGACCCCGAAACTTCCTACCCTGGCCGTGTTGTCACAACCCTTCCCTTCTCAACAACAGGCCCAATTGGTCATTCATGACCAACCTTCCCCCTCCACTACATCCTATGTCTTAATGTGTACAGGTGATTCAAAGAAGAATGACGTCACACTTACCACTCGAGCCAAAGATTATTCTTCCTCCAAAGAAAAAGTTGATGAAATACCTCCTTCGTTGGTCCAACCATCTCCCTTGGATCCACCTACCAATGGTCCTCTTCATCTCGAATGACTGAGCCTAGATGCAGTTCTTCGCCCTCCCCCAAAGGGTGTTGTTTGAAAGTCTTATTTCAATCCTCATGCATGTGCTGCCCAGAACTATAGTATTGTAGAAGATCTTGCCCAAGCACCGTCCACGATGTCAGCCCTTGAAGTCCTTTAGAGTTGTCCTACACAACAGAAAGCACTGTTGAAAGACATTGGTGGAATCAACCCTACAGATACAAATTTAATACTTTTTGACTTGGAAGATCACATTCCAAGGTTACCCCCTCAACTTGCATTTCAAATACAAGTTATTGTCTCCGATAAGAACATTTGTAAAACAGTTATTGATGAGGGTGCCTCGACGTGTGTCATGTCTATCACCTACTAGAAAGCCATTGGCTCTCCTCCCTTAAACGAATCACACAACATGCTCAAAGCCTTTAATGGCTCTAGGTTTAAGCCTTACAGTGTCCTCCCTTCGTTGCCTATTACGTTAGAAGACAAAATGGTCAACGTTGAAGTTGAGGTATTTGACGCTCCTCTCGATTACAACCTTCTACTTGGCCGTAGCTGGATCGATTCCATGCATGCAGTTGTTTCCACTCATTTTCGTGTCGTACGTTTCCCACATCAGGGAAAAGTAATTACGGTGGACCAATTGGACTTCTTTAACTCTGATACACGTACCAACAATGTACCTTTCATTGTGAAAACACCCCCTAGATATGAGAATGTTGGTGTGGGTCTTCTTAAATATTCCTCTTTGATGGGTACTTTCCCCATTCCACCACCCGATGTTCCACATCCGTTTGTTGCCTCGATCAACATGATTTCCACCTCTGTTTGAGAAACCCCTGCATCTTATGACCCATGGATAGTACCCAACCCCAGTGATCATCTTCTCTATGGTGACCAAATACCTTTGAGTCTGGTCGAATTCGCTTATCAAGCCATTCAATCAACAACCCCTTCTATTCCCTCTCTTGGTGATCTATCTCCGGATCCATTCTGTGCCATTTTTCCTACAGACGAGATGATTATGTCTGTTATGCCCATGGAAGATACCCCTTGGGATGATGGACATCATCGTTCCATCCTCTTCCTGGAACAACACACCATTGAGAGTTACCAATGGATCTCGACTCCGTCAACCGTTGTTGTCATTTCTACCATTCCCGAGTCTACACACGATATGTTCTATGAAGGGAACTTAAGTAATATCTCACCCACCATCCCCCTCAACATATCCATTAAACCTGGAGTTGTCAAAAATGTGCATATCGGAGCTTTGTGTTCCAATGACGAAGTTGTCACCTACAAGTCTCTTTTTCAAGAATTTTGTGACATCTTCACATGGAGCTATGAAGAAATGTCGAGTATTGACCTCGACATTGTTGTACACGAGATTAAGACATACCCGGATGCTAAACCCGTCCAACAACGACTTCATCCGGTCCACTCGCATAAAGAAACTGCTATCAAGCTTGAAGTTGAGAAACTTCTTAAAGTTGGCTTTATTTACCCTATGGCTCTAACTGACTGGGTTTCCAACCTTGTTCCGGTTAACAAGAAACAAGGTAAGATCCGCGTGTGTGTTGATTATAGGGATATTAACAAAGGTTGTCCTAAAGACAACTTTCCCACCCTCTTTGTTGACCAGATTGTCGACGATTGTGTCGAGAGTCAAATTTTCTCTTTGATGGATGGTTTCTCTAGATATAATCAAATCAATATCATACCTGCCGACCAACACAAGACCTCTTTTATTTTTTCTTAGGGCACTTTTGCCTACCAGAAACTACCCTTTGGTTTAAAGAATGCCGACGTGAATTTTCAACGCGTTATGTCTTATGCCTTTCATGATATAAAGCACATTGTCCAACCATATCTCAATGACCTACCGGCTCATTCCATGCACCATGTAGATCATCCAACACACCTTCGAGCCATTTTCCTCCGATGTCGGTTTTACTATATACGCTTAAACCCACACAAATGTGTTTTTTGTGTAGAATCTGGCTGACTTCTAGGATTTATTGTTTCATTTCAAGGGATGAGGGTAGATCCTTTGAAGGTCGAGGCGATTCTCAATCTCCCTCCTCCTTCCTTACTTCGCCAACTACAAAGTTTGCAAGGGAAGGAAAACTTTCTACGTCATTTCATCCCAAACTATGTTGATTTAACCCTCGTATTTATTCGACTGCTCAAGAAAGGTTCTGAGTTTGTATGGGATACCACTGCCAACAAATCTTTCGACGCTTTAAAACTGAATTTAACCCGTACCCCACTACTTTTCCCACCCAATTACAGTCGAGATTATTTCCTATATCTCTCAGCCTTGGACTATACCATTTCTATGGTTCTAGTCCAAGAGGATGATTCTCATGATGAACATGTCATTTATTATTGAGTTGGAGTCTCATGACTACCGAAGCCAAGTATTTACATGTTGAAAAACTGGCCTTGGTAGCTGTACAAGCTGTCTAACGATTTTGACACTATATCCTTTTACGCAAGACTACTGTGATTTCCAATTGCAACCCTATGCAACACATTCTTACACGCCAATTTATAGGGGGAAAATACTCCAAATGGATCATAATACTCCAGGAGTTTGACTTAGAATTCAAACGTGATAAGTCCAAGAAATCCTTGGTGTTTGTCGAATTGATATGTGACCTTCCCTGTTCTGAGATGAAAAATGTAGTAGAGGATTCATTACCTGATGAATCCCTTTTTGTGATTAGTTTTGATGACCTTTGGTATGGGGATATCATTATATATCTCCAGACTCTGACTTTCCAACCCAATTTTTCTAAGCCTCATCACCGTCGAATACGTTACCAAACCCATCAGTATATTATCCTCGGTGATACTCTTTATCGTCGTGGGATTGACTCTTTTTTTTGTCGATGCCTCACATTTGATGAAGACGAGAAAGCCTTGAATGACTGCCATTCTGGAGCATGTGGTGGTCACATGTTTGGGTATGCTACTGCCCAAAAGATCTTACGAGATGGGTATTTTCGGCCTTCTTTATTCAAAGATTGTATTCTCGCTGTCCAAAAATGCCACGCTTGCCAAACATAAAACAACAAAATATGATCACACCCTGCTCCTCTACACCCTGTAGTTTCTGTTGGACCTTTTGTGAAATGGGGTATCGATTTCATGACATGTCACCCCCACTCGGACGAGGGGCATGGATACATTATTGTAGCCGTAGATTATTTTACAAAATGGGCCGAGGCGATGCCTACATTCGATAATACCAGAAAGACTGCAACACTATTCATATTCAATCGCATCATTGCTTGGTTTGGTGTTCCTCAAGCTATCATTACTGATCACGGTATCCACTTTAGAAACTTCATGATGTCAAAATTCACTGAAAAGTTGGGTCTTCGCCATGAAAACTCAACACCCTATCACCCACAGGCCAATGGCCAAGTTGAAGCAATAAACAAAGTCCTCATTACCATGCTTCGACAAATGATAGGGATTCACAAAACTAGTTTGCACACGATGTTGTTTTTAGCATTGTGGGCTTACCGGACATCCGTCAAGTCTGCTACCAGGTTTACACCTTCCCAGTTAGTTTATGGTCTAGAAGCCATCTTGCCGATTGAATGTGAGATACCATCTCTAAAGCTAGCCGTTGAACTTCTCCCAAACACTTATGCTGAAGAAGAATGCTTGTTCTATCTTATGCAATTGGACGAAACCTGTCGTGATGCCACCCTAGTTATAGAAACCCAGAAGAAACACGTCAAATCCCAATATGAAAAACATGTCAAACCACACGTTTTCTCTGAAGGTGATCTCATTCTCCTTTATGAACAAGATCAGTATTTGCTAGGAGCTGAAAAATTTGAGGCTATGTGGCGAGGTCCTTATATCGTCAGACGAGTGTTGGAGAAAGGAGCCTACGAGCTAGTGGACTATGATGGTGTCCCTTTGGGTGAACCCATAAATGGGATTTACTTAAAGAAGTGTTATGCTTAGGTCATTTGTGCATGAGTACTTGTATTTTATTGTATCATACTCTTGTGTGTCACTTTAGTGTGCTTTTTCGTTATTTGGTTTCTACCCTCGATCGCTTACCTTGCGTTGTGCTTGGTTTCTAGATGTCAGAGTCTTCACTACCCCACATTGGCTTCACCTATGGTGTTAGTCGTAGTACTCATAACCTAGCTTCTGCGGCATGGGCAATTTATGCACCTACAAATGAACTCATGAGTCTTCGAGGTGTCTGCCTCGGTCGTGCAACCAATAATATCACAGAATATAGCACCGTCATCGAATTTTTGACTGATGTTATTTCTCTTGGTATTCGCCACCTGGTTATATGACTTGATTCGCAGCTAGTAGTGCTACATTTAAGTAATGTCTATGTTATATGAAGTCCTACTTTATTGCGGGTATATCTACGAATTCGCCTCTTGGAACGTTATTTTGATTATATTGTATATCAACACATTCCTAGATGTCTACATACATTGACTAATGCTTTATCTAATTATGTGTTAGACAGACATCTGAGACATTTTTAAAACCAAT
>JASDQU010310498.1:0-13641 GCA_032191745.1 Picea mariana
AGAGATAGGTGGAACTAAATTCAATCATATAATTCAATAGCCAACGTTTGCATTGACAAAATTAAACACTACAAATGTGCACATTTGTTCGGCTTCAACAGAATATCCTTCTCCACCATTATGATGTCTATAAAAGTAGACAAATGCTTATCAATATCCATTTCCATTGAATGCAGTGATATAAGATGTTTGGCCTTGACTTTATATTCACCCAACATCTATTTAGTTCAAAGGTTGTAAAAAATGTAATTGCATTGACCATGTGCACATTTATTGTGCATAAGCCTTTTGTAAGAACATGATAACATGACTTGTTGTCTTGTTCAAAAGCATCATTGTTTTTCAACCTCTTGATCTCTGTGATCATATAAGATGAATAAAATGACTACTCTTTGTGTGTTTCTAGGTAGAGATACCTCTATGTACAATCACCATAAATTCATCATTTTGAACTTGTGAAGAAAAGACAAAAATTAGCTACCCCTTCTACAATATTGGTTGTCTCAATACCTCCCAGATGTAAACCATCAACCATTCTCTACATGTCATCCTAATATTTAGGCATGCCTAATATATCCTCTAATTCCCAAGATATTAGTTAAAGCTATCAAAAATATCATCCATTCTAAATCTCTTGTATAAATTCAAATGGGGTTAGTATATTAGAGGGTATATTTAATTATTCTCTAAAAATTTGAAGAGATGTGAATATATTTTTAATACAAAAAATTCTTGAAACCTTGAATATTTAAAACCCTTATTGGGTATAAATGCTTATATACTCTCTTCCTCTCTACATAATCTCTTCTTCTCTCTTTGGAGTGGTGGGATATTGATCCTCTTCTAAATGTTTTCATTTTCTATATATTAACCACTATATTCAAGAGAAATGTAGAGTATTTATTACAAAATACTCTCATTTCGTAAGCTTTTTTTTCATCCATAAATATTCCACATTCTTGGCATCTATTTTGACCTCTGTTATGCCTTATATTTTACACCATATTTTCGATGGGTATAATAGTATCCATGATTCCCTATGAAATTCTAGTCAAAATTATTTTATATGGTAAAATGGCCAAAAACATGATAAAATTTCAATCTAAACAATGGAATTATATAAAAAAGTTAATGTTATGGATGAAGAAATGGTCTCATGTTGTAGTGTTTGATTTTGAGCATTGGTTATATTAGGACCAAGAGACTAATTTGAAGCATTGGTTTGGTTAATCCCAAGATGTTGATTTGAAGTATTGGGTGGGTTAATCCCAAGACATTTATTTGAAACAGTGGGTGGGTCAAGCCCAAAAGGCTGGGTATGTGCATTGGATGACTAAGGTCCAAGAGGTTGGATTTGAACATTGGACTTGAAGCATCCAAGATTGTGTGGATGTGAGTTGGGTTATTAAGGCCCGAGAGGTTAGGTTGGAACTGTTTGGATTGAGAGGTTCTAAGAGTTTGTATATGCACATTGCAATGTTAAGGTCCAAGAGGTTGGGTTTGAACATTAGATTAAGAAGGTCCTAGAGGTTGGGTTCGAACAATGGAGGTATTATGCAAGAAGAGAAAAATAACTATTATGAATTATCAATAGAAACAGTGAAATATAGAGAACAATAACACCATAAATGATACTTTTATTGATAGAAATCCAAGTTCACTTCCCTCTTCGAGGGGGAAACCTCCAGCATAGCAGAGCTCAATTACAAATAATTCTAAAAAAAAAACTTTCTTATGCCTTCCACTTCTAGTTATACTAATTATATCTTCTAAAGAACATTCTAGAAGAAGATCTTTCTAGAAGTGGAAACTTATATTAAGTCTTCTTACATTAGACTTGTTCACATTATTAAATAGTTCTTATTTACTAATGTTGGCCTTATTACATAGAAAACATGTTATTCTACCTACATGAGGGTCTAGGGAGGTTAGGTCCCTAACATGCCCCCCCTTGAAACACAACCTTGGCCTCAAGGCTTGAGATGGGGAAATTGTTGCAAAATGGTAGTCGACTCCCATGTGGCAATATAGTGGTGTATCCTTCCACTAAACTAAACTTCTTTGATGGTGTGCTAATAGAGATGACACTCACAGTGTTCCAATACTTCTTGGGGCTACAATCAAATGGAGCCTTATTCATCCAATTTAGGGATATTGGTTTGAGTCTGGCACTTAGTTCCAATCACTTTCTTTAAGCAAGAGACATGAAAAACAATATGGAGATTAGAGTGATCGAGAAGAGCTAACTGGTAGGCCACGAGCCCCACTCACTTGAGAATTATATAAGGACCGTAAAACTTAGTAGTTGGTTCAACTTCAAGGGAAGTTTTCTTATATGGTTTCAAATGAAGAAACACCTAGTCCCCTTAAGCAAATTGATGTTCTGCACGAACCTGATATGCTTGTTGCTTCATGTGATTCTGAGCCATGACCAAATTTTCTTTGAGGGCATGGAGAATGGAAGCTCAAACTATAAGTGTGTGGTTGACATCCTGAACCTTGGATACATTGGGCAGGTAGGAGAGAACAATTGGTGGTTTTTTACCATAGACTACTTCAAAGGGATTCATGCAAGTGGTCACATGGTAAATTGTGGTGAACCACCATGCATCTAGGAGTGACTAATGAGCCCATTGAGTTTTTCTATCAGATGTAAAACATCATAAATATGTTTCCAATCAATTATTGACAACTTCAGTTTGTCCATCGGTCTGGGGTTGATAGGTCATGCTGAGATGAAATTGGGTTCCTTGGAGCTTGAACAATTACTGCCAAAAATTGTTGGTGAAATTTGGATCATGATCAGATACAATAGACTAAGGCATGCCATGAAGTTTGAATATATTATTCATAAAAATTTGAGCCATGGTGGATACAGTGAATGGGTGTTGGAGAGAAGAGAAATGAGCATATTTAGAAAGGATATCTACTACAACCATTATCACTAACTTATTTCCTGATTTGGGTAAGTTGAAAATGAAGTCCATAGAAATATTTGTCCATGTAGCATGTGGAATAGGGAGTGGTTCGAGTGTGACTGGATTTTTTACTATTTCACCCTTATTGCACTGACATGTATCACATTCAGGCACAAAGGTGTGGATTTCATATTTCATTCCTTCCCAGAAAAAATAACGTTTGACCCGTTCATACATTTTTTGAAATCTTGAATGCCCAACTGGGTGAAGCATGAAGTTTAGTGAGAATAGTGGATTTAAGGATTTTGTTAAATACAAGTGACCTTTGTAATGAAGCTACTCATTGTGCCAAGAGTGTCCCAAATATGTTAGAGGATCTCATTGCAAATGTTGGATCATGCGAGAAATTTTGGGATCTTGCAACCATTCCTGACAAACAGCTTGTAGCCAATATGCTACAATAAAAGAGAGGGAAAAGAGGGACCATTCTTCTTCATATTTCCTTGAAAGAACATTATAAATCACATTTTATTTTCCCTTGTTGTAAATGATATCATAATTGTAACCAAACATCTTGGCAACCATTTCTGCGTAACCATTCAACACCAAGCACAATGTCACAATCGCCCATGTCGATAGAAAACATATGAGATTTTAGGTGTTACTGGCCAATTTGTATGTACACATTTTCACAAATCCCCACACATTCCATGGAACCACCATTTGCAATCATGATTTGAAAATTGTTGTCTACATGGACATATCACATGGTCTCTTAAGAAATGCAGAAATGGATGAAATTATGGGTGCTGCCACTGTCAACTAGGATAATGACTTTAATGTAGATAATTAACTTGAGGATCTAGGGAGTAGAAAAACTAGTGAGGGCATTTAGTGAGATAAGAAGTTCAACTTCTGGTGGGTCAAAGGGCAGGGTATGATCATCTTCTTGGGGTGTATCTTCAACATGGGAAGTGTTATCTCCCCATGAGTCCTTCTCAGGTTGTATCTTGAAGAAGCCTAGTAACTTAAAGTGTGATTGATTTTGTGTTTATGTTTGGATCAAATGGGATAACTGACCTATTGGATTGTTATCATGGCAGTCAAATGTATATAACCAGATGAGACAATTCTTTCAAGAATTAATAATTAGATAAATAGCTTAACTAGTGGATGAAGAAGGCTATACTTATTAACCAGAACACACATGTGATGGGTCAAATAAGATAGTACATATTTCTTATTAAATCATGGTTTATGAATTGACTAAGTGAGATAACAGTCACTAGCAATTAAGATAAACATAGACCAATAATAATCATCAAAGTACAGAAAAAGAAAGGAAATGGCAATCTGACATCAACAATGAAAGGAACTTGTGATCTGTATTATATATATGGAAAACTCTATTACAATAGAAACATGGTCCAGTATCCATACTCAAACCCCTTACTTCATCTGAAGTTCTTGGCTTTATAGCCTTTACAGAAGGTTTCCAGATCCTAGAAAACTGGATCAAATATGCCAAAAATAGAAAGTCAAAACAGTGTCATGAAAATAGTAAAAGATCCTATTTAAGGGGTCAACCTCTATCTTGATAGTATTCATGTCTTCAACATCTGCAGCAAGCCTTCAAAGGCTGATGGATAAGGTCGAAAATGCCACCTCGAGGATAGGTCATTCTTTTGCCAAAAATAGACAAGAACCTTTATCATTTCCACCTTGCTGGCACCTTCAAAACTGGGACAAAGCACTAAATCTGATGCTCTTAATTATAATTTTCGTTTAGAAATCATCCTTATGCAGTTTAGAATGATAAAAATCAGATCTGTGCAAAAAGAGTGCCTCTCTGCCCCTCTCTATGCTTTTGGTGGCTAAAGAGCCAAAATTCTAACCTATAAGCCACCGAAAGCTCTTCTTTTGGTGGCTAAGAATAGTTGTGAAATCTTTCTTAAGCCACCGAAAGCTCTATTTTAAAACTGGCTTTCAAAATTGCAGAAATGCATTTCCTTCCGCCTCACCATTGTTGGACAACATCGGGCTTATATGCTTTCATATTAAGAAATTCATACAACATCGGACCTCCAATTCAATGAACACATTTTATATGTAGTAACAGAATGCCCTTTTTCATTGAGTTGATCAGATGTTCTGTGTGTTAACACTCCAACTACAACCAAAAGAACAATCAATCCTGGATTGAATCCCTTGCCAGCAGCTTGAATAAGTATTCTATCCTGGCTAGCAAATGAAAATAAGTCTGTGTCTATCTGAGAAGAGAAATACTCTTTTGTAGAGTCTTTGATTGAACTTCTCATTCCCCTTTATCTTCTTGCTGGCCATGATACCTAGCAAATATGCTCGGCGTTTGAGTTAATTCAACACTTTGCTTCTATAGATTCTAGCATCTACCTTCAAGTTCTTCATGCCTGCATAAAATGATCATTATTTATGTTTGAAAAACTTGACCAAAACCCCAAATCAATCATTACTCCACCATTAAGAAAAAGAGCATGTGGATGCCATTGGACTTCCATGCTCGTGGCACCATGCACATGGTTTGTTGCATGAGCACTCTACACATTGTGTAGTTCAATCTTAGGGCTCGACCGATGGCTTAGCTCATGGCTTTGCATAACAACCTGATGCCTTCGACCTGCAAAACAATCCATAGACCAAACTATGTTGCACCTTTAGACAGTTGTGCATGCATTTTCTGCCTGCAAATCGGATCTTTGGCACTTGTCTATGTGTTTGATTTTTTGTTAGGTTCAATATCAATAACTTGTATGTATCGTGATGTAGGATTTTTAGAACTTTACATACACCGATAGTTACATAACTATATCGATGAGGTGTAGTGATAGGATATGGACTTGGTGTGTGCATTGGTTTGACCCTGTAGATTGGACTTGTGTATCGACTTGTGGTTTAGCACTTGGCTTTGTGTTGTGTATTGATGGTTTGACACTAAATCACACACAATACCATTTTTTGATAAATGGCAAATGAATGAACTAAATATTTAATTGTTATGAGAAATCTTAAAGCAATGGTCAAAAGAAACTAATAAAAAGGTTTAAATTTTGGCTATGCAAGTTAAGGACAGAGTCACAAGGCTCCAGAGCAAACATGATCAATGAGGACTTAATGGGGAATTTGAAGATATGGATTATAGCAAATGACTAAGAAATATGAAAAATTTAAGTGTGAAAGAATGAAATTCCTCAAAATTTACCAGTGTATTTTTTATCACTAACATCTGGCTCCAACTGGGATGGGGACCTCCCAGTGAGGTTTCCAAGAAATTAGTAGTTTCATTCGCCTTTACCATTGAGCATGGATTCATCTGGATTTTATAACTGATCCTCTGCAAATCTATAACCTTCCTATAGCCTTCTCTGCTTATTCAACAACCAAAAACTGAAAGAGTCTACTTGCTCATAGAGCGAGCTTATTTTCTTATCTACTCCTACTCTAACCATTGTACTGCTTCTTAATCAAGTAAACTCATGTTTCCAATGAAGCCATATCAGAAAATGATTTACTAAACCTGTTCTTGATCTTGACTTGAAAAATAATGGAATGCATAGCCAACAAAAATGTGATTTGAACAGATGATAAAACCAGTTTTCATCTGACAGGAATATTTTGATATTTATGTTATTCATGGACTCCAGAAATTTAGCAATAGGATCATAAAAATCATAAAGGAATACCTCTTTAAGTTGTTGTTCCAACTGAAAATTGAAGTACTTTTGTTGATTGCTTTCAGTGATCTCATACTTAACTGTATGTTGCTCAACCTCGGTCGGAGAAACATGTATGACCAACTGTTGATCTAGACCTTTATGCCCATCGCCTTTCAGGTTTTCAAAGGGGGTAAACTGATCTTCTTGACACCATAAGTCAACAGATGCATTTGATACAATGTCAAAACCATCTATGCTATGGTTAACATCCTAAAGATCATCATTATCTCGGTCACATTGAGAGATGTCCCCTATTTCAACATACTCTTCATAGCTATCATTGATCATAGCCTACATATATTTCTGATCATATATTTACTGATAGGTAGAAATAGATGATATTTCATTAGATAATAAATCTTTAAAATTTTCTTCATCATCACTATATTTATCAAATAGTGGAATATCAGAATAAAATCCTGAAGGTGAAAATGAAGATTTATGTATTGAAAAATCAGCAATCTAATCTTGAAACAAGTTTGGAAAAATATCACCTTCTTCCTCATCATAAGTAGTCTTTATATCAAAATCTGAAACAAAAGGTTCAGAGGGAGTAAAATAGTCCTTTTGATGTTCCTCGTGATTGCTGCAACTTTCCTCCATCTGCAAATCTAAAAGCTGCAAACTGTCTTCATTGATTTCTATGTTGAATATGGACTGCTCAACCTCTGTCGAAGAAACATACATAATGAACTGATGATCTAGACTTTTTAGCTTATCATCTTCCTCCTTATGTCTGTTGCAATCTTTCTTTGTCTGCAAATCCGGAAGTTGAGGATTGTCCTTAATATTTTCTACAGATTTGGAACTGTCATATGCTGATATAAAAATCTGTTGATTATCTTTTGAATTTTCGAAGTGAATAATCTGATCTTCATGACAACTCAAGGTAGTAGATGCATTTGGTATAATGTTAAAAACATCTACACTAAGCTCGTCATCTTGTAAGTCACCAATCTCTTGGTCATAGAAAGAGGTATCTTCTACTGCAGCATACTTTTCCTGACTATCCAATTGTTTACTCAACAAATTAAATTCATGACAACACTCTGGATAGAGGAAATTAGCTGAAAACTTATCTTTGCAAAATGAATGAAAAGAAGCACGGTAATCTGTCAAAGAGATAATACTTTCAGTAGGAAGAGATCAGTACCAATCACGAGAAATTCCCCCTAATGAAAAACCAAAGAGCTTGATCTTAACATCCTCATGCACAATTTGCAACCGATGAATGAAATCATGAAAATCAAGAAAATGTTCAGCTAGCACTTCCCACTCTTCTCCTCGAAATCTGGGAATACTATTTTCCCATTCATCTCTACTAGGCACTGGATTAGGGAAACCAACGATCTTTGAAAAATCACAAAAAGCATATCTCTTAGCTAAGATCTTGTTCATTTCATACCAGTGGAGTCACCAACAATTTTCAGAACAATGGAGTCACCACTAAATCCATCCTTCATGGAGTCTCCAGATAGATGATTACAACCAAAAAAAAGTCCAATCTTTGTCTATCATCAAAGCTGGATATGTGTTGTCTCCCAGGGAAGCTTGATTCAATCTCCTTTCCCCGGAAACAACGCCAATTTGTTATCTCTCCAGGAGTCCTTCTCAGGTTGTATCTTGAAGAAGCCTGGTAACTTAAAGTGTGATTGATTTTTTGTTTATGTTTGGATCAAATGGGATAACTAGCCTACTGGATTGTTATCATGACAGTCAAATGTATATAACCAGATGAGACAATTCTTTCAAGAATTAATAATCAGATAAATAGTTTAACTGGTTGATGAAGAAGGCTATACTTACTAACCAGAACACACATGTAATGGGTCAAAGAAGATAGTATAGATTTATTATTAAATCATGGTTTATGAGTTAACTAAGTGAGATAGCAGTCACTAGCAATTAAGATAAACATAGATCAATAATAATCATCAAAGTACAGGAAACGAAAGGAAATGGTAATATGACATCAACAATGAAAGGAACATGTGATATGTATTATATATATGGAAAAGTCTATTACAATAGAAACATGGTCCAGTATCCAGACTCGAACCCCTTACTTCATCTGAAGTTCTTGGCTTTATAGCCTTTACAGAAGGTTTCTAGATCCTAGAAAACTAGATCAAATATGCCAAAAATAGAAATTCAAAACAGTTTCATGAAAATAGGAAAGGATCATATTTAAGGGGTCAACCTCTATCTTGATAGTCTTCATTTCTTCGACAGTTGAAGCAAGCCTTCAAAGGCTGATGGATAAGGTCGAAAATGCAACCTCGAGGATAGGTCATTCTTTTGCCAAAAATAGACAAGAACCTTTATCATTTCCACCTTACTAGCACCTTCAAAACTGGGACAGAGCACTAAATTTGATGCTCTTAATTATAATCTTCATTTAGAAACCATCCTAATGCAGTTTAGAATGATAAAACTTGGATCTGTGCAAAAAGAGTGCCTCTCTGCCCTTCTTTGTGCTTTCGGTGGCTAAAGAGCCAAAATTCTAACCTGTAAGCCACTGAAAGATCTGCTTTCAGTGGCTAAGAATAGCTGTGAAATCTTTCCTAAGCCACCGAAAGCTCTATTTTAAAACTGGCTTTCAAAATTGAAGAAATGCATTTCCTTCTGCCTCACCATTGTTGGACAACATCGGGCTTATATGTTTTCATATTAAGAAATTCATACATCATCAAACATCCAATTCAATTAGTACATTTTATATGTAGTAACAGAATGCCCATTTTCATTGAGTTGATCAGATGTTCTATGTGTTAACACTCCAAATACAACCAAAAGAACAATCAATCCTGGATTGAATCCCTTGCCAGCGGCTTGAATAAGTATTCTATCCTGGCTAGCAAATGAAAATAAGTCTATGTCTATCTGAAAAGAGAAATACTATTTTGCAGAGTCTTTGATTGAACTTCTCATTCCCCTTTCTCTTCTTGCTGGCAAAGATACCTGGCAAATATGCTCGGCGTTTAAGTTAATTCAACACTTTTCTTCTATAGAGTCTGGCAGCTACCTTCAATTTCTTCATGCCTACGTAAAATACTGATTATTTCTGTTTGAAAAACTTGAACAAAACCCCAAATCAATCATTACTCCATCATTAAGAAAAAGAGCATGTGGATGCCATTGGACTTCCATGCTTGTGGCACCATGCGCATGGTGTGTTGCATGAGCACTCTGCACATTGTGTAGTTTAATCTTAGGGCTCGACCGATGGCTTAGCTCGTGGATTTTCATAACAACCTGATGCCTTCGACCTGCAAAACAATCCATAGACCAAACTATGTTGCACCTTTAGACAGTTGTGCGTGCATTTTATGCCTGCAAATCGGATCTTTGGCACATGTCTATGCATTTAAATTTTTTATTTGGTTCGGTATCAATAACTCATATGTATCAGGATTTAGGATTTTTATAACTTTACATACATCGATAGTTACATAACTATATTGATGAGGTGTAGTGATAGGATATGGACTTGGTGCGTGCGCTGGCTTGACCCTGTGGATTGGACTTGTGTATTGACTTGTAGTTTAGCACTTGGCTTTGTGTTGTGTATTGATGGTTTGACACTAAAGCACACACAAGACCATTTTTTGTTAAATGGAAAATGAATGAATTGAATATTTAAATGTTATGAAATCTTAAAGCAATGGTCAAAAGAAACTAATAAAAAGGTTTAAATTTTGGCTATGCAGGTTAAGGACAAGGTCACGAGGCTCCAGAGAAAACATGATCAATGAGGACTTAATGGGGAATTTGAAGATATGGATTATGGAAAATGACTAATAAAGATGAAAAATTTAAGCATGAAAGAATGAAATTCCTCAAAATTTACCAGTGTATTTTTTATCGCTAACAGGAAGCATCGACATCTTCATTAAAAACATCCTCAGAAATGGCCATAAAAAGATTTTGTTCCTTACACTTATGCCCCCGAAAATATTTCTCATCACAATTATAGAAAAGACCCTTAAGTTGGCATTCAACCATTTTTTCCCATGTTAATTTCTTTATTTTGAGAGGAATTGTAGGAGGGGCAAGATTGGTGGGTCTAGGAAGAGGAATAAAGGAGAATTTTTGTTTCAGGAAGACACTGCATGTTGTGCTTCCTTTGGGGGCTAAGTAGCTTTCAACCAAGTATGGGGGTGATCCATTAGGACATGGGCTCAGAGGTCATCCTCCAGGACACTGATAAAGCACTCCCAGAAGAAGGGATCAAATAGGTCATTTGTTTTGAAATCCAATTTCTCAAAGGTGGTGATATAGTCTTCCACTATGTTAGACTGTTTCATCTTGGTCAAACGGCCCAAATGGTGTGTTTTGGTGTCAAAAAAATCATAAATATTTTTGCAACAAACAGTCTCCAAGAAGCATACCCTTTACGTGAATTTTTAAAATATTGCCACCATTTCCATCATTCAAGATCCAAATAAAGGACACCGTAAAGAAGTTTGGCCAAATCATTAGTATTGTTGTGCAAGGATAAATAATGTCCCATTTGAGTGACCCATCCCATGGGATCTAAGCCATCAAATTTGTTCACCTCAACTCTAGGAAGACACAGTTCATGATGAAGGTGGTTGGAATGAAAATCCTAGGAATGGGAAGAATCAGTGTTTTCATGGTAGGAAGGTTGTTCATTGGAGGTATGGTTTAGGGGTTGGCTCATCCATTTGGTGAGTTTGGCTTCAAGGGAGTCAAAGCGGCCATTGAGGAATTCATATTGGTGATTGAGTTTTTCAAATTTGGAATTGAGGGAACCGATATTGTCATTGATGTCCTAGATATCACTCTTGTTCTAGTTATTATCGATGATCAAGGCAATGATTTCGTGGTTGTGGGTGAGAGCCATTTGTGATGAAGAAAAAAGTGGGAAGGTGGGTCAGCACAAAAAAGGGTTACATGTGAGGGGTACCACTGCTATCATGGAGAAGAGAGGAATCAAGTGGCATAGATCCCAAAAAAGGGTGTCAAGAAGGGTGGGTGGGTCCACAGAAAAGAAAAAGAAAAAGGCTAATAATAATAATAATCTATTTTGAAAAAATATCTAGAAAGGTTCCCAACGTTTCAACTGGACTCTCAGGGAGGAAACCCTAGCCCTGCGCCCATGCGAGCCTCTGCTTGATCGATCCAGGACACGCCGCAGCAACGCAACCACACAGCTCCAGCGCGAACCACTACTGGCTCTGATTTGCAGCCATGAGTGCCAAAGAGGGGGGGGAACCCCCCTCATACAACAACATAACCGCTAACGACAGATCAGGAACGAGAGAAAAAAGACCCGCATTCGATCCGCCACAAAAAATCCGGGAACAGCTCCTCGCCAAGAAACAGGGCTTTCGAAAGGAAATGAAAACGGAAGCCAGCACGTCCCATCCCAAAGCACCCCAAGGATGGGAGCCTGGCAAATGCATTCCGCAAATGGAAAATGCCCCCAGGTACCTCATAAGCTCAACTAGGGTTGGGGAGCACACTCAATTCATGCAAGAACATGCCCTCATCGGTAAATTTTTGGGACTCTAGCCATCAGAAAGGGACTTGAACAAATGGATCAAACACTGGTGGAATCCCAAAGGAGACTATGAGGTTCAGCTCAGCTCGAAAGGCTTCTTCACAATCATATTATATAACCTAGAAGACATAGATCACATATTTGAGAACGGCCCTTACTTCTACAATTCAGCAGGGCTATTCCTAAGGTTCTGGACAGAGTGCTTCAGCCCAGATAAGGAGGACTTTACAATGGCACCCATCTGGATCCGCCTCTATTCCCTCCCGCAGGAGTTCTAGCTGGAGGAGATTCTTATGGAAATAGGAAACACAATCGGTCAATATGTTAAGGCCTCAGAAGCCACAAAGCAACAAAAATACACTTCATATGCCTGAATATGTGTCTACATGAACATAGCTAAAGCCTTACCAGGTGTGGTAATACTGGAGTATCAGGATGAGGATTGGTCACAAACCCTTGACTATGAACACATCCCATTTAGATACAGAAAATGCCATGAACACGGCCACCTCTTCCGGGACTACCCTCTCAATCAGCAAGCTCCCAAAGCCAGTCAGAATCTGCAAAAAGATGGTTTCACAACGATCCGGATGAGGAAGAAAAATCCCCCTCGAAAGCAAACAACCGACCCCAGACCTAGGATCTTGACCAGGAACGCCTATGATATACTGAGCCAGCTACCTAAGGACGAGGAAATCTAAGATCCACATGAAGGATCACAGAAAGGCAAAGACTAGAAACCCACACTCTCCCCTTCCGGCCCAAATAAAGAGATCAATGCAGAGGAAAAAGGGGACGCAGATGGAGACACTCTAATTCAAATGGACGCCCAAGATCTGGCAGGCATCAACCTCGAGAAACTGGAGGAAGCCCTCAATCAGAAAGACCTACAAGGCCTTCCAGAAGAACAACTTAGAAAGGTGCATAAGGTCTTCCTCGACTCAACAGCGGGATCCACAGCTCGCCTTGGCATCACTACGTAATCAAGCTCCAGCTCCAAGAAAATACCGCGTGAGAAAAAAAGAAGGGGACGGAAACCAGTACATCAACTAATCAAAGAAGTTGGAAACCTCATGATCAACTCAGGTCAAATACAAAATCTCTCGGAGGGATACCTCCACCAACACCCATCCTCATAATGATGAAGAATATCACTTGGAACATTAGAGGACTCAACGACAGATCCAAGCAAAGAATCCTTAGGGATTGTGTCAAGGAGGAAAGGCCAGACATTCTAATGTTACAGGAAACAAAATGTGCAGGAATGGAAGCCGAAATCATCTTCCAACATATATGGAAAGGTTGTAACTACATCCACACGGACTCTGCGGGAGCCTCGGGGGGTTTAGAAATATTGTGGAACCCAAACCACACTATCCTTAGTGGACCCTTCTCCACTACAGGTACCTTGTCAGCCCACCTTGAAGTAATAGGCTCGAATCAG
>JASDQU010310500.1:0-13641 GCA_032191745.1 Picea mariana
ACAACTTCGTATAGATCAAAGGTACTTTCTACGACTTATTATTTTGTCTCGGTAGCTTCCTTTTTCTTTCCCTTGGAATCTATCCAATTTGGACACAATTCTGGATGAATTTTCCAACACTTATCTTCCATGTTCCCATCCACATTGCAATGTTTGTAATGCCTATTACGATCCTTCCTTTTTTCAGATGTGGCTCCCATATTCTTATCTCTTTTCTTTTTGTCTTCTTATTGGATTATATGTTGCTTCCCCTTATTGGAGTCCATCTCAATTTAGAGAGCATTCTTGCTCACCTCATCTATGATTTTCATACCAAGGAGTTGCAATTGTCTTCAAAAGTGGATGGAAATTCCTCTAAGGTACTTCACTACCACCCTTGGCTCATCCACAGTGATACCCAATTGGATGTCTTGCCTCCTAAACTTATAAGTGTATTCTTTCACCCCTTGTTCATGTTCTTGTCAAAGGTACTTCCACTTCATGAGTTTCTCCTCTTCATAGCCTATGGGATAGAATTGTGACTTCAATAATGCCTTGAAGTTCTCCAATTTCGTAAACATGGGCTTATTCCCTATCCTCAGTGCATCAACACAACTCTCCCACCACAACAAATTATGTCTAGTCATCTTCAAATGAACAAAGGAAATCTACCACGTTTCTTGTATTTGATAAAGACCAAAGTAAACTTCCAATTGTTTCAACTAGCTAGTCAAGGATTCAACATTAATATGTCCATCATACATGGGTATTTTAAGTTTTTCTTCAAATTTGAAAGGAACATGGGAAGATAAATAAAAAGAGTGGATTTTACCCGATTCATTGTACATGGGTTCTTCTTGGCGTGCCTTATATTCTTCATGCTCAACCTTGGTTGAGTTGTCTTCCTTATCTTTCTTTACCAACAACCATGTCATCGATTATGTCAATGTAGCAATTCTTTGCTCCAGCTGAGAAAACCTGACCTTTGATTCTTCCTTGTCATGTTATTCATGACAACTCCCCACCATTGATGGTCCTCTGCTTTTATGTAGGCCTAGAAGCAATTCTTGTCCACTATTTCAGTATTGGTTGTGGGTGTTTACCATGAAAGTGTTCTCCATGTATTTGGAACCTGCTATGATACCATATAATCCATAAACGATGAGCCTATGGATTTTATGTTTCGTCAAAATGGATCCTTTATGGAATTTATATATTTTTCTCTACTCATTGGCTTCAAGGATTAAAAAATATAATCCACAATCATCGTGGAGCACTCAAATTATGTGTTGCAATAAGGATAATTTCCATTTATAAAAAACAAAACTAGATTTCACAACATCAAGAATTCCAAAATAGAGCTAGACAGACCTTTACACACAATAATGGTAGCTCTAAATTCTTAGTTGGAATACTTAGGAGGGGCATCCAATTCATTTCTTACAAAAGATACTCATCATCAAATAAATCTCTTTATCTTACAGGTTCACGATTTGCATATATTAGAGCGACTCAACATTGCTACAACACTCATTGTTACAACTTTCCCTGAAGGATAAAAATTAAATGGGTGAAGGACATAACACATACAAAAGACTACCAATTGAATCAGTGAAATAGGAAACTCTAGGAAAGAGATGTAGATTTTAGCATATGCTTGTGACATCACTCAAAAAAATATGGATAGGCAAGAGCTCCTGAAATCATATTTTATTCAACGAGATTAGGATGAGGGAGAATTCCAAATACACATTGATTGTTGGTTAAATGTGGTTTATATTCCCTCTCATCCAAGGAGAATTATCAAGGGAGTGTTGTGCATGTAAAGTATAATTTATTTCTGAGTGTAATGATCTACCCCACTTGTGTTGGGTAAAATACAGTGGTGAAACAAAAACAATGATGCATGCCAAAGACACTTATCACTTTGCACACAAGAATTTGAGAAATTCCTCCCAATCAACCAATTGTCATCAAAGGTTGTGTTTGTAGGGTTGGTAGCGAATAGATACGATGTGAGGAGGAGAATTGATATGTTATTTATAATCAGATAGTGTATATGCACTCTATGCATCAATATTGAACTGATACATTCTTAGTCTTATCAAGTTGACAATAAAAAAAAAACACTATAATTTAAAGAGGAAAACATAAACTGGAAATCGAATTCCATTGGAACAAATGTTGAAATATTAAGTGGATTATACACAGGAAAACTAGAACTAGTGGCGATTCATTATGCCAGAGAATTCATTACAAGAGGTGAGCTATGTGTGATCAAAATATCACATAGTTTTACTCACTAGCAGACCAAAATTGCAAATGGCCATCGCTCAGAGATGTAGGAGTGTAGGAATATACAGATGAATTCTGAATTGCAAATGTCCATCTGTATAGTTAGTGTAAGAATATACAGATGAATTCTGTAAGATGGCTTTGATATTAGATGTTCCATTAACTACACAAGAAAATCTTATGAAGTATATAAGAGGTTTGCCTGCTTATATTCGTAATACTCTATTTATGTTTGGACCTACCAATAGTCATGAATTTTTTGTTCAAGTAATGTATATTAAAGCAGGGAAAACTAGAGTTAGTGTATCAGGGGAATCATCTCCAAAGAAGGATGGCAAAGGAAAAGGGAATGGGAAGAAATAAAATTCAGCAACAGTAAAGGAAGAGAAGCTCTCTTGCAAGCATTGCAAGAAAGAAGGGCACGACGATGAGCATTGTTGGCAATTGCACCCAGAGAAGAAATCAAAGTGATTCAAAGAGAGGAAAGGGAGGCAAAAAGTTGCAACAACAACACGGCCAATAGACTTGGGGTCAGATTCAAGTGATGAGACTAAGATCACAGTAGTTGGTTTGTCAGTTAAAATTGGTGATGGTTTTGATTCAATAAGTAAATTGTTTCATATAAGGGTCATAATGAAACATACTAAGATCGACACATTAATAGATAGTGGATCTCAATATAACTTAATTTCAGAAGAAGTGGTTAAGAAATTGGGATTAAACACTAAGAAGCATCAAAAACCATATTCACTTAATTGGATAAGCAAAGATCATAAATTTCTCATAACAAAGCAATGTATTATAAAGTTTGCAATTACATCTAAGTATATGGATGAAGTAACATGTGATGTGGTTCTGCTAGAAACATGTGGAATGATCTTAGGTAGCCCTTATTTATATGATCTAAAAGAAATCTTCTACAGGGAACATAATCAATGTCACTTAACTAAAGAAGGGACAGAATATGTTGTACATGCTCATCACATAAAAGCAAATCAATCTCATCTAACAATGGAACAATTAAAGAAGGCAGCTTATGCAAGAAATACACCTATAAGTGTACCAAGTAAAGTAGTTGATCTTAAGCATGAACATGAGATGCTTGTAGGATGGGAGTTCAATCATACTTTGCTTCAACATAAATTAATGTCATGCAATCCAGACAAACATATTTGTTCATTTTCAGACATAGTTGTGATATTATCGCTAATATTGTTTTCTACATGGATGGTAGTGGGTTCAAAAAGATGTGAATGCGTTCAAATGGATAACAATATGCTTTCAGTTGTCATAGTCATTATGCAATTGATTATGATGCGACAGGTGCACATGAAAGAGTTTAAAGACAAAGGACAAGTGGGAAGGCCTATCCCGCACTTGATATCTGGTTAATACCCTTTTGGAGGACCAAAAGGTCTTACTGGGGAGGAATGATCCAAAATGGATCTAGGAAGGCCAAAATTTCAAAGTTATCGAAATTGGACAAAACTAGCATCATTGTGTAGGGCTTGTCATGCCAATTCCGACCATATATTTTTTTCCAAAAATGGACACCATATGCGAAAGTTATCGTGTTCTGAATTTTTTCCCAAACAGGCAAAAAATGTCAAAGTCAACAGTCAGAGGTCATACTAATGACGTTAGCATGACATGGTAGGTAACATCGGCATGATGTCATGATGATTTCAGCATGGTGACATGGAAACACCAGGAGCTGGCATGTGGCAGGTAGATTTGGTGTTTTCAGGATGAGTTGGCACGGTACAAATTTGACAAGTGGACTGTATGGATGGTGACGTGGTAGTTCAAATGATGACGTGGCCCAGTGACATTCTGACACGTGGCAGTATGGAGATGAATGTATAGGATGACAAGAAGATGACATGGTGACATGTGCCAATCTCTGGGCATGACACATGGCATACAAGTTGACTGTGCAGCTGAGTTGGCGCTGACTATACAGGTGATTGTGTTGGCAACTGGACATACAGGACCAATCAAAGGGTGACATGTGGCCCAATAACAAGGCACCACATGGCACCCTGGATGAGTCCAATAAGGCCTAGTCAAAAAATTGTTTGGCACTCTGTCGATCTCGAACCCGTGAGCTCCAGAAGAGCAATAACTTCCAACCAATGCGCTAACCACCCCTACTACCATAGTTCTTGTTTTGACATGTGGCAGGTTTTTGTTTTAAGTTGGATAGTGCGGGAGTTTGGGGATAATCCCAGTCAGCGGGGCCATCCCTTAGACCAAGGCATAAGACCAGGGCACCATCCATGCGACCTAGGTGGGCAACCAAGGCATTGGGCCATGGGAGCTACAACCAGCACATGCACAATTCCATATAACCAGGGACGACAATCAGGGACTGGGTGCCATTTGGCTCTGGATCCTGGCCACATTGTGCTCATACGACCAATTTTCTAAGGAATAGGGGCCACAAGCCAATTTTTGTTGCAAATTGTGGGTTTTAAAACTATATTATATGGTTTTATTTGATTTTCAACTGATTTTATTGAAATTTTTGCCCAAAATTGAGGATTTATAGCCCCTTTTGAGGCTATATCTTGGGATGAAGTTGGGAGGTGATCCCCAAATCAAAACCTATAAAAACCAGAGGTTCTTAACAGCTTTAAGAGGTCCAAAATAGGAGAAATGTTGAAGAATTGTGAGGTCCAAGACATTTTCATGCAGGGAAGCCATTGAGGAAGTGAACTTTGGAGGCCATTTTCGAAGCTACGCTCAACATTTTTTAATGTCGTCAGTGGTGTTGGATTCTTGAGGTCGAGAAGAACACAACCAGACCATTTTTTAATCCATTTGCGATACTTCTGATGTAATTTTGCAGTGTTGAAGATTAATAAGAAATCCTACCCCACTGAGACAAAGGCTCGGAGAGGTAGGCAACCTTGTCGAACTCCGTTAACAATCTTGGCGTTATGGTTTGTTGTTGTTAATGTTTACTTTATGTTTTGTATTCTTTATTATGGATGCAACATTCTTTCATTAAAATCTTCTTCTTCTCTTAATTCCTAAGTGGTAAATCAACTCATGCATAAACTTAACCAAAGTCTTTAAAAGATCATTTTTGGATCAATATGTGTGTAATTGTAGAGGAATAAGAAGGTATTGTTTTCATATATGTCACTATCTCTTGCTAAGTTTTGTATCCCTCCATGGAAACAACTTTGTATCATAAAATTCATTCTTGATTTTATTTGGTAAGGTGTGGTGTAGTTGGAAAGAAAAAAATTCTACGTGTTTTGATTCCACTAATTGTTCCTTGGTGAAAGATGGTTTAATGAATGTTGTGTTATAAGTCCTCATTCGCATGTGCATAAAGTGTAAGATTGACTTGGATACATCTCGTATTCATATTAATTTCATAGAGAACCGGTGAGAGTTGTGGTTGGGTACCTATGTGTCTTAGTTATATATCGAAATATGTCCATAGGATGCCAAGTTGTTTACTCTTTAGATTTAGGTTGATGTTAATCCTTGGAGTACAATAGGTTTTCGATCAATCTATGTGGTATCGATGTTTGACCCAAAGGTACGGTTGGTTCCCAACTGGTACGTTATTTGAGATAACAATAATTTAAGTGAATGGAGGAGCATGTAAACTTAATTATGAAATGGAATGGTCAGTTAGCAACATGAAGGATAGATATGGTGTTTTGGATGCAACAATTTTCTATAGTTTAGTTCAAGGGATGTCGGTGATAGTTCTTAAGATCGAAGCGTGTTGGACAAACCAGGTAAATTTTTTTCTTTGTGTTCAATAACCACATTGACCATATGGAAATGTGAATCACACTTTGTATTTATAGCAAGTATATGATTTTATGTATAAATCCTATGTATTTGTCCTTGAAAATTTTAAGCTTGTACCTGGTATCTCCATGAGATGGAGTATGTTAATTGTATGTATAAATATCTATGTATGTAACATGTAAAGGGTATATTAATGTAAGACCTAGATAGGTGTGCATACCCCTTTCCTATGTGTCCCTAATGATTTGGATAATGTGTTCGATATAGTGCATGAACCTCTATTATGAAGTTGTTAAGCACTTGGAGGGGTGGGTCATGTGTCGGTTGGATTCTCTATGAGTGGACCATGTTGGTTGTAGACTCTAGGAAGTGTGTTAGGCCTAGAAATGATAAGTTTTATGTACATTAAAGGGGATTTCATCAAGAATTTGAATGAACCATGTAAATAAAGGACATCTGATTATACTGATGATTGCAACAGTTAGATACCCATGTATTCTAGTGGATGGTTGTTCCTTTATATGGAATTTGGCAGTTTGGTGATGTTTATGTAATCGATGTATGAGATGCAAGTTCTAGGTTGGATTTGATATAGACTTTTCTAATTAAGAGTTTCTTCAATTCATGGTAGAGCATTTGTTGCAAAGGACTAAATGATGATGAATACCTAACTTGATAGAGATTGGGGCAAGTACTCGTTAAGGGGGAGCATCGGAATGAGTAACTCTTACATGTCTTATGTGTGGTCATATTCAAGGTTTGATTGTTATTATCATTGGTCAATGCGAGGTGGAGCTTGCCTCTACATGAATAGTTTGATTATTTAGGAAGTTGTTAGGTCCAGTTGGATATGAGAGATTCTCTCCAACTAGCTAGATCCTACTTTGGTGTGTGGTTGAGATATTCTCTCAACAATTTATTAGTGTGCTAAGATAGTGTTTATATATTAAGCCAAAGCTTGATGTATTTATATGTAACATTATTTGATGTTGAATAGAGCACGTAAACACAATTTTTCTATGTGTATGGAACAATGTCTACTCTCCCATTTCTTAACAAGACGTTCTAAGAATCCATAGAATTTTAGCATTTTAACACTAATAATGGCCTCCCAAAATATGATAGCAGGGATTTTACTATTATATTTATACTAATAGGTATTTGTTTTTTCCATGGGAGCATTCAACCCAAAAATTATTTCTATGTCCAAATGTACTTAAACTTGGAATCCATCGCTAAACAAGCCATCACAAGAAAATTTAATGTGACTTTTCTCATAGCCCCTATAACTTTTAGGCTCTTATTTCATGATCATTTTGTTGAGGGTTGTGATATTTTGATCTTTATTTCCAAAAGTAGGAACCAGATAATCGAGAGAGGCCCCCAAGGTTCATTTCTTGCATGCAAATACAATTTATGATGAAGCTTTTGGTGAAGTTTGGGTTAGATTTCAAATCTTCTTTATAACATTTTGACCAATGATAAAGTTCTTAAACCATATGCTAAATATGCTAAATCAATTTTCCTCTGAGTAATATTGGTATCTTGAATACGATGAGCTTATTTAAGCAAAGTAGCCACCCCTTCCCATGATAACCTACCATTACATTTTATATTACATCGATTTATCCATACTTTCATCCAATCAAGATTGTTTCCGATGTATAAATGTAGTGCATCCCACTCTCGACCAATTGTATGAAAAAAAGATTAAAAAATAGTAATTAGAGTAAAGATTAAATAATAATTGTTCATGGAAGCTAAATAAAACTTAAATAAGTACAATATAGAAATAAATTAATATTAATGCAAAGTATTACATATCTTTTCCATCTAATTACCTTTCACTTTCCTCATTCTACCTTTCCCGACCAAGACCTCCCCTTCGATTTTGTTAATGTAATTGAGATCCCAAATCCGAGGAACCTTCATGATTTTTGCTGCTAATTTAGGAATATATTTTCTAATATACACCAAGGATTGATATACCATATATCCCTCCACCATAGATCCCTCAGGATGTGCTCTCTATATAATAAAATCCTTCAATGACTTCAAGTGTTTATCCACCATCCACATTGGCCTTGTGTGTATAGGTACACATATTTCAATCTCCTCAAGTTGGTGTATTGGGTAGTGTTCTTGTGCATTGAAAAATGTCGGAGTTAGATACTTTTGCATTTCTCACATTATCCAAGGAATTTCTCTCCTCCAATATTTTATATCCTCTTTATGGATTTCTTTATATGAAAACCAGTTACACATGATATAACAAATCAGATCATAGGTTTCAACAACAACGTTGTATATACATTGAAAGTAAAAAAAATGTCGACAAGTTGAGCAACATCGATTTTGCATATAAATCGTTAATATTTACCTCACGTATTTTCCAAGATCATATATAACTTGTTTTACATTGTTGTCAAAATTTTCAGGTAGAGATAAAGGTAGAACATACTATAACAACAAAGGGATCATTAATTTTTAGGAAAATAAAACCATATTATAACACTAAAAGTTTGTATATTTACCAATATAGAAATCTACATCCAAAATAATTACCTTAATGAAGGTATACTAGTCATGAGTTTTCACCACACTAAATTCACCTTTCTTCGTTAAGATATTTTTTAAGTTTGAAGCAAATCTCGTGGGAAATATAATTTTTCAAATGACCTCTTTTACAACATTGCTTTCCTACTCTGTAAATAACCACGGAAGACTATTTCAATGTACTCCATTGCTACTTGAATAAATCACATTTTGTGGTGCATGATTGGCTTTCTGAATGTCAATACAAAATTTGACATTTTTTTCTTTGTCACTCCTTCCATCTACGATTCTCCACAACGTTTATGTTACATTCTTCTCGATATGTAGTGTATCAAACAAATGATCTATTTGTATGCTCATGGTAGGGCATTCTATTGAATTTTACAAGGTAACTTTTCATTCCTCGTGGAAGTTTCCCATAAATGCATTGACAATATTTATGAAAAATAATTAATGAGATTACAACAATAATTGTTAGATACAATAAACAGAATTCAATACAAATTAAAATTGTAAAAAATTAATATATATGCAGACACATAGACTAAATGCTTGCCTTGATGATTTCTATTATATTCCCACTTCCATAGGTGAGGTGTCATTCTTCGTGGTTTTATTCCAGTCTCTTCTTTCAAATTGAAAAGATATTTTTGTGTAGTTGGATACCTATGGTTCTTAGGGAGGAATTTCCTATACTCATCAAGTACCTCCTTTCCTAGAATTATTGAACGACGCGATTCATCTTAGGACCACAAACTGGACATGCAAATTTACCCTTTGTTTGAAGACCTGCAAGATTATATGGATTAATATCAATATTATTTATATAACGAGAAATTGATATTTAGGAAGCATGAATCATATTTTCATAAAATTATATACTATTAAAGTGCATCAGTATGTTACATACCACAAAAATGTGTTATCCCTAGGGCATCATTAATAGTCCATGTAAGTATTCCATGGAATTGGAATTGTGTTTTCCCTATTGGTCTAGAGATAGTGTACTTAGTGATGTCAGACCATAACTTTAGTAGCTCATTGACAAGAGGCTCAATATATACATTCATATCTTTCACTTGGTACTTACCTAATTGGGTGAAAGTATACATAATTACTACCTTGTATATATATAAAAGTAACTATGCAACGAATAAGAAAAATGAAATACAACGTTCAAACCAATTTTGTAAACAAATACCTAGAACAATAATTGCCAACATTGTTTGCTCCCTCTTTATTGACATCTAAGGAGGAAGGTTATTGTTTATAATAAAAATAGGCCACACTAAGTAAATAGACCTCATCTCACCAAATGGATTAACACCATCAGTTGCCAATGAAATCTTAACATTACGAGGTTCTTCTTTAAAAAATAGCCATGTTTCTTTGATGTTCCTAAATGTAGAACCATCTGCAAAAATTCGAACAACACTATCTTCATTATTTTGTCATGCATGGAAATCCATAAATTGTGCAATGCTTTGGCACCTAAAAAATTGTTGCAAATGTGGAGTTATCAGAACATGACGAAGAACGTTGTGAGGCACCTTTTTTGTTACTTGATCAGTTCGATATCTACTGATTTTACATTGCGAGCATTTTGTTTTTGATGCATATTGTCCATAATATATAATATGATCATTTGGGCATGCATCAATAACCTGATACTCCATTCCAATATATTTCATAATGGAACACATCTCTTAGTATGTGTGAGGTAAATTGTTTGATGGTAGTAAGAAAAATTCACCTAACAATCTATAACATAAAAAAAACTAGTTAATGTAAATAATAGTAATAAAAAAATTTGCATCCTTAATTTACACTAAAAATAGAAAAAAATAAATTAGACCTTTACATATAATATGTGACGAATTATATTACGTACCTTAATATATGTGTTAGACAAGTGTTTGATAAACCATTCAATACCTTCAAGTTCATCAACAACATTATAACAGAGAGAATATTTTTTCTTGACCCTTCATAAAGGGGTTGTTCTACCTTCTCAAGCAGAGGTACATAGTAAATATCATCATCAGTTTCCTCATCGATAGGAGAAAATATGTCCTACATCAATATATTTTTCCCATCATCTGGCTCAACAATATTATTGGTGTCATCTTCTTCCACATAATTGACGTGATCTTCAATATTCATAATGTCTTCCACATCTTGTACAATAGTATTTCTACTACTACTTGGAAGATATTTGTCCGGTGACAAACACTTAGGAGGATCTATCTTTACAATTAAAAACAATCAATAACATTAGTGTATATAAAAAATACTAAAACAAAAGAAAATTTTATAAATAGAATCAATACAAAGACATATATAATGAATAACTTACAATGGGACGAAATGTATGCCCCCCTTCATAATGCCCATACGTAAAACAATGTCTTTCAATTTTTTTCCTTACAAATATTCTTCTTTTCAAGCCTCTGCATTGATTGCAAGGGAAATAACATTTCCCATCAGTGTTGAAATGTGCCTCCCATGCAGCCCTTAACCTAGAAATCATCCTTTGACTCTCTTCAAGTGTTGGCATTGGAACTTCCTATATTTACAACAAAATCCACTTAAGCAAATAAGTACATTAATATATGAATTATATATTCTTACGGTACAAATATCATCAAAGTAATCAACAATTAATCAACAAATAAAAACCATACATTTTTACCACATAAGTTCCAAAGCTTGATTATAAGCAAGTAATAAAATCAAACAATAAAATATAACTACACCAAGACAAATTGTATAGTAATTGAATGGAATTGAGTAGACATGTTCATAGCTATTTCCTAGGGAAAAATTTGTGTCCCCAAATGAAAGAGGGTCTAAGGGTTAGGGATCCAATCTAGGTATTTAAAAAATAGACAAAGTAATATTAAAAAATTGTAATCTTCAAGGTACAAAATCAGAGTTATGCAGATCAAGAATTGGATTTGAGGCAAGTAGCACATAGAAAAAAGACTAATAAATCATGCAATGAACAATGATCATAAAAATATTTTATAACTGCCACACCTACATCAAAATAGTCGAAAACACTAACCTATGTCAATCTTCTGATAAACGTTTACTATGTCAAATTCAATCAAGTCACTGAAGTAAATGATTGTTAAATCTTTTTCAAACAGGTAGTTGGCATACTCTATGTTCGTCGATATATCGATGAACTATCTTCTAGGTTCATCGAAAGAACAACATATATATTTGTTTGTCAGAAGTTCAACGTTCATTGGGGCGCCCAAAAAAAAAGATTAACATTTTAATATTATGTCATAATTTGCAACGATATGATTGAATTTATCCTTATAGTCAAAAGTTTTTGTCGGATTTTGACCCCATATGTAGTAGTGAAAGAGAAACACCTTTTATTTTATGGGGTCAAAATTACAACTTATTTAAAAACATGGTCTTAACAACCTTTACCATTGCAACCAAAAACTTAAAATCAACCTTGGAATTGAAAGTGGTGCTCCTAGTAGTAGCCCCCCATTTTTGGGGGGGTCAAAATTGCAACTTCAATGAAACCCATGGCCTTCACAATCGATACACTTACAACCAAAATATTAAAATCAACACTTGAATTGAAAAGGGGTGTTAATAGTAGTAGCCCCTTGTTTCTTTCAAGCTTAAATTTAAAACAGTTTTGAAACCATGACCTAAATCCCAATGTAGTTGCAAATAAAATAATGAAAAAAGAGAAAAAGAAAAAAAACTCAAAAGATGGAAAAAAAAATAGATAAATAAAGAAGAAAAAGACCCAAACCTAGGGGAAAAAATATATCTCTTTTTAATATATATCCCCTACTCAATGTAAAAAGGGATCTTAGAGAGATCAAAGTAAAGGGAAGGGCCCTGTGAAGGAGAAATCTCTAGGGAGAGCTTAGGTAGGGAACTTACAAAGATATCCCACAACTTGGGGAAGAAATGTGAGACATTCATGATTGATATCATCATTTTTTCACTAGATAAGGCTTGGACAATGGAATAAGGTTTCAAGGGAGGGTATTGAGAAGGATAGAGTTAACATGGATGAGAGAGTAAGGCATATTCTCAACTAGTTTAGGGGATTAGTCATTTTTTCTTTGTGAGATAGCTCCAATGCAATGAATGTGTGTGTGTGTTAAAAAGATATGGTTTAATTATTATTTTTAAATGCATGATTACATTAAAAATCAATGTTTCTCAATGTTATATCCACCATATCCTTTATTGATTGCTAACATGAATAACCAATGAATTTTCAAAAAGTTGATATATTATTAGCATTGCTACCCTACCTATGATTTCTATAGTGTTATTTTATTTCAAGAATTCATAAATCTTAATCAACTCCTCACATCATCTTCTCACCCCAAAGATCTTGTAGCTAGCTTGAGGTTGATTTTGGGTCCCATCATCATTTAGAGTAAGAGCATTGTGATATTTTTTAAACCATTGGCATATGAGAAATTTTGACTATGGATCAATAACAAGGATGTTGATGATTCAATTGCCTGACTCACATTTGATTCCGGTTTGATATATCTTGTGACAACAAGATCTTAGTAAAAAAAATTCACAATTTGGTGTGAGGACTTGATTGGCAGGATGGAGATGGTGACTCATTGGTATCCATTTATGGGTATAGGTTTTGTTTCACATGAAACTCCCACTGATTTTGATAGCAATTCCCACCAGTAAATATGTCAAAGAATGCATTTATTAATTACTCTAAATCTGAGTCGGATTTTATGAGAAGAACAAAACGACTACAGATTATCACAATGCACTTAAGCCAAAGCTTGATGTATTTATATGTAACATGATTTGATGTTGAATAGATCACACAAACACACTTTTGGTGTGTGTGTATGTGGAAACAAAGACTACTCTCACATTTCTTAACATGGTATCAGAGTGGGATTGGGCTTGACTCCCTAGTAGGAGGGCCTAGAGAAATGAAAGCTTATGGGTAATACATACGTTGTAGGAATAGATTAATGTAGGTGAGAGTAGGTTTTTTGTGAGTGA
>JASDQU010310501.1:3257-13641 GCA_032191745.1 Picea mariana
GTTTGTAGTTTCAAAGAATAGTATGATGTAGGAGGTTGGTGCAAGATATTCATTTCCATAGGAAATGGTCCAAACAATCATTCTCTAGAGAAGAATCATTCTCTCTAGGTTGCACTGTGATCAATGCTGGAATAATTTCCCACTTAGGTTGAATGGTCCAGGTTAAACAATTAGGGATATTCATTTCGTAGGGAAGACTCATTTTCTCCAGGTTTCATTGTGATTAGTGTCGGAAGAATGTCCTAGTTAGGTTGAATGTTCCAGGTTAAAAAATTAGGGACAATTATTCTTATATTCTTGAGATTAATAGTCCTGATATCCTATGGATAATGTTTAACTTTACGAGGGAAGATGATCTTCCAGATCTCACAGATGTGAGTGGAAGAATGAACCAAATGACTCAGTTTGTATCATGATATTTTTTATATCATATGATATGATTGTTGTAGAGACTATATGTCGCTGGACAATAGTTGTATGCTACGGTGGTGGATTTGATCCAATGCTAGTGACTGTGTGTCACTAGTTAGTAGCAGTGTGCTACTAGGACTGGTTGTGTACCAGTAAATATTATTTATATAATTCTATGTATAGATAGAGCTCAGTTCTATTGGATGAAATTATTATGATTTGCATGGAGACTATCTAGTTGGATAGTGATGATGGTGCTCGTGATTTGATCATGAGATAGATTGTGTGGATATGATGATAATACCGATTGAATGGTCTATTTGTGCTCAATACTGTAACAACCCCTCTGTTACTAAATCAATGTAAGTGAGTACATTAGTGGTAAATATTTTTTTTTTTAAACATCAACAGTTAGAACAAGTGATACACGACAATAACATACATCAATATTTTCACATTCTATTATCATCTACTACATTACACTGGAAGAATCAATCACAACACCATGATACCAATATATCTATTACATCGCATCACTATAACAAAGATGTTTGTATGCCCAACCTACCCTACAAGGTTAGGACCCCCAAGACACATAATCAATGCTCAAGTATAGGATTCATCTAATTTATTTTGACCATTTAAGGTCTCAGGACTGGCAACTGTTCTAAAGAACATGGAGATATATATTCCCCTAACCAAATAAAATCTAGACTTAGGACTAAAGTGATACTAAGATTAGATCATAATGAAAATTAAACATTCATGTACTCATTATTTTAGACAAGGTTCCTTCCTTTAACATTTCAAGCAACAAAATATTTCATCATCTAGATAATATGACTTATTTTCATGAATAGCATCATCTAATTAATATCCTACCATTAATAATTAATGTTCACCATTAATAATTAATATTCACCATTATACCATCATATAATTAATAATCACTACCTAAACAAAAGTACAAACCCTATAAGATTACAAATCCAATAATGTTTAGTGTCCAGATAAAATAATCTACTACTTAAAGATACCATATAAATTTATATTCATTATTTAACAATTTTCTTCCAATAACAAATATGAATAAAATGAAAATTTATTCTCTATACAACTAGAGTACCATTATAGTTTATATGTATGACCTATAATAATTTCCAATAATGAATCATACCATACAATCAATTGAAAGGTACATCATGCTAATTAAATTAATTACAAGCTCAAACCTCATTCAACAAAGTGTTCTAGTAAAAGGAGTCTTTGGAACTATGTAAAGGGTTTACCACTAGCAAAAGAATTAATAATCAAATAATTGTAAACTCAAGATCTTCACAAAGGAGTTATAATACAACTTTAGGATTAATAAAATGTCATTCTAGTTAAATATGGATATAGATACAAGATATTGTTTACCTACGATGGGTGAGATCTCAACATCTAACAATGATCCAAAAAGGATCCAAAGAAGACTAATGATAACTCAAAATTCATAGAAGTAACTCATGAAGCTCCAAATGGCCTTAGCAGACAGAGAAAGAAAACTTCATTTTCCTCAAAATTCAGTGAAATTGGCATCATTTCAAAGAGCACGTCGCAAGCTTTGCAATGACGTAAACAACTCGTCAAACAGAGTTACAGATCAAAATATATTCGTGGTCAAAGTTTTGGTCAACCTAGCCTAGTCAGCAGGGATGAGTCAACATCCATATTGTTGACCTCAAAATCAATACGGATGATGTTAGTGTCCGTATAGTGTACGTTGCACACACATAGGATGACATGTGTCATGATGATGTCATCATGGTGACATGGCAACACCTGAGGCTGCCACGTGTCACTCATTTTCGTCATTTTCAGGTCAACATGTGGACCAATGAGGAAGTTCCACGTGGAAAGTCGTACGGGACATGGAAGACACGTGGAATCCATACCATACATGGAAGAATGATGTGGCAAGAAGACAACGTGGCAGAGTGTCTATATAGGTGAATGACGTGGGCCAATGTTTGGCTGCCACATGGCAGTGGGAAAATGCCTAGTGAGGGCCCCTAACCAAAATTTCAAAAATTAAAAAAGGCAGCCCACCAAATCTGGTGGAGGTCCCGCCAAATTTGGTGGCCGACCTCCATTTTAATCCAACTCCAACAAATCTAAACAGTGCTCCAAAACTGGTGTTGGTTAACACTATGTGTATGTGTGTGTGTGCGTGTGTTGTTGTAACAAAGTGCCTAAAAGGGGAGGCCCACGGGCTTGACCCCGAGACCTCACCCAACCACTATGATTTTAATATAACTCCACCAACCAGCTAGCCTAACAGTTATGTTGGTACATCCACCCTCCATTTTTACTTAAGAATCCAAGTCCGCAGAGTTCGGGGGCCAGAGTAGGGTGCAGTCGTACGAAAAGGGAACAAGTTTCGAGAAATTTTGTAATGAATTAATTGTAGGTGCAGGCACAGAAACATAGGTGAAATTATTGAGGGGCCTGGAAGTTCCAGGCTCAGATTGAGGAGTGGAGACATTCTTTTTTGGGTAATTCGTTGCCACAAATTCTGTGGAGTTGTTTGTTTTTTTATCTGAGCAAAGCTTCTGCATCTTAACTCCATAATGAGGTATACTTATGTATTTGAGAGAAGGACCCGGAGATGTAGTCCACCAGGGACGAAATCCGTTACCAAGTTTTTTTTTTCAAATTTGATGCTTATGTCTCTTCATTATTGAGTTTTACCTTCTTTATGGTGCACTTTAATTTATGCTCATTTAATACAATTTTTTATAAGTCACATCAATGAAAAGATCTTGGATCATGTTGGTATCAGAGAAATCATCTTTGACTTGAATTGTTGAGTGTGAATTCTTATGAGGGCCAAGCATAAGTAGGGTGAATGAACTCTTAAGACTTTCAATATTGAAGTTGGTCATGCATCCCGAAGGAAGAAAATGGCCGAAGAGGACAAACATGATGAACAGAAGAAAAACTTCAATATCGTCTTTTATCACATGCCAGAAATGGTCGAGCGAATGTATGGAGACTATGAGAAGAGGATGAAGAAGAAAGGGAATAAAAATGAATCACAAGAAGATGATAATTCTTTAGTGAATCAAGGGGCTAGAGGAGACCCTCCTGAACCTTCATCTTCACCATCAATTTCTAGCTCTTCTTCTTATGAGCATTCTCACCATTATCATAATTCTAGCCATAAAATTGATTTTAAGAAACCATTATTAAATATTGATGTAAAATTTGCTTTACATATGTTTAATGGAGATGTTAATCCTGAAAAGATAGATAATTGGATCCAACAAGTTGAAGTATATTGTTGCGTTCAACAGATTGATGAAGAGGAAGTTAAAGCGCAATTGGCCTCTCTTCGGTTGGAAGGCACCGCTCTCGTATGGTGGGAGATCAAACTTTAGGATAGAATTAAGTGTGGTAATCTTCTTTCCTTGTGGTTGGAATTTAAATCAACGATAAGGAAGAAATTTTATCCATTGGGTTATTTACATAAAGCAATGATGGAATGGAAAACTTTAACACAAAGTAAAGTTCAAATTGTACAAAGTTTCAAGGAAGAATTTAGGAATAAATCTCTTTCATTAAACATTCCTTTGGATTCTTATGAAACGTTAATGAATTATATTGGCTCACTTTACAGTTATATTCTTCATACTTTACTATTATTTAACAACACCAGTCTTGACGAAGTTTGTTTGCAAGCCACTCACCTTGAGAACAGGGGAAATCATGTTCAAGAAGATCCTAGAAGGAAACCTTATAATCTCCCACATAAGCAGTTTAAGAAGTTTTAAAAGAAGGACAAAAAGACCGCCACTATAAAGAGAGAAGAAGGAAGGCCATCTTGCACTCATTGCAAGAAGAATGGTGACTATGATGAACACTGTTGGAAACCTCATCCAGAGAAGAGACCGAAACAGTTCGGTGGAAAGGGGAAGAAAAATACCCTTGCTACAATGCAACAAGATCTTGGTTCCGATTCAAGAGATGAAGGAAAGATCACAGTGGTTGGAGCACAAGGTAAATATTCCCTTCATTCTAGTTCAAATTCCAATAATGAATCTGATGATGATGAAATAAAGAGGAATGGAATATTTCATGTAAGAGTTGAATCTAAAAACACTAAGATAGATACATTATTTGATCCAGGTTCCCAAGTAAACTTGATATATGAAGCACTTTTCAAAAAGATGGGTCTTGAAACTAAACCACATCCAAAGCCTTATCCTCTTGGTTGGCTATGTGATAAAGAAAAACTTAATGTCACCAAGCAATGTAGGGTCAGACTTTATATTGCTTCAAAGTTGATTGATGAAGTGGATTTGGATGTTGTATCACTTGATATATGTGGCATAGTGTTGGGGAGTCCCTATCTTTATGATAGAAAAGCAGTGTTCTTTCATCATGAGAACAAATATCACCTTACTAAAGGGGGAGTGGAATATATTTTTAGAGCCCACAACATGAGGGAAAACACAACTCTTGCTAGTGCAGGACAAATGAAGAGACTCATAAACAGTAATAAGAAATACGTACTCATGGTTGTAAGAGAAAAAAATGTCGGAACATCCAATGCTTTTCAAGGATGTGATCCTTCTCATAAGAAAGGATTAATTGATATTGTTTCTAAGTATGATGATATTTTTCAGGAACCAGATGAATTACCTCCTAAAAGGGAAATAAAACATGAAATACATATTCAAAAGGATTCTCCTCTTCCTAATGTGGGCATGTACATGATGTCATTTGTAGAGATGATAGAGATCAAAAAGCAGGTACACGGCTTATTGGATCAAGGGGTCATAACGCCCAACTCATCTCCTTGTGGTTCTTCGATCATGATGGTGTCAAAGAGGGATGGCAGATGGAGAATGTGTGTCTATTACCGGGACTTAAATGAAATCACGGTGAAAAATTGATACCCTCTTCCTCATATATATGGTTTACTTGATCAATTAAAAATTGTTGTTTATTTCACTAAGTTGGATTTACGCAGTGGATACCATCAGATCAGGGTTGCAGAACAAGATGCATGGAAAACTTCCTTTAAAATAAAACAGGGATTGTTTGAGTGGTTAGCTATGTCGTTTGGGATTTTTAATGCTCCGACAGCCTTCGTGCGTGTGATGAATGATGTATTCAAGCCATTTATAGATGATTTTGTGATTGTATACTTACATGACATTATTATATTTAGTGGGACTTGGGATGAACATGTAACACATGTAAAGAAAGTATTGGATACTTTGAAAAGGGAAATGTTTTATGTAAAATTGTCCAAATGTGAATTTGGTAAGACTCCACTTGTATACTTAGGTCATATTGTAGGAGGAGGACAATTAAAAATCGATCCTTCCAAGATTATTGTAATTGTAAATTGGCCTGATCCCAAAAGTGTAACCGAAATACAGATCTTCTTATGTGTCTTTTAGTACTGGAGGAGATTCATTTCAAACTTCTCCTTTATAGCATCTCCTTTGCATGCCTTAACTAGTATGAAGAACACATTTTAGTGTGGAGGAAAGAAACAAAAATACTTCGACACTTTGAAGGAAAAGATTAGTACCGCACCAGTGTTATCACTATTGAATATTCAACAACCTTTCGAGATCGAGACAGATGCCAAGAAGTACGCCATGGGTGCATTATTGAAACTTTAAACCATGTCGTTGTTAACTATCCTACATATAATAAAGAGTTGTATGCATTAGTTCAAAGCATAAAGAAATGGAAGCACTACTTGTTATGGAAGGAAACAATAATACATACAGATCATCAACTCTTATAGTATATCTAAGCACAAAACAAGCTGCAACAATCTCGAAATTACATATGGATGGGTTTTCTTCAACAATTTCATTTGGTAATCAAATACAAAAAGGATACAAGTAACAATGTAGATGATATGATTTCTAGACCTCCTATTGTTGCTTCTACTATTTTTAAGAATGATTCTTTATCTCATGATAGTTGTGTGGAACAATATGCCATTGATGAATATTTTAAAGAAGTATTTGAGAAGCTAACCCATGGTTCACATGTAGAGAACTATTGTCTACAGGGAAAACTACTCTACCATCTTGGAAAACCATGTATTCCTACAAGTGAACGAGTCCGTGTAATACGAGAATCTCACACTTCTCTTGTGTCTGTGAATTTTGGGTAGGAAAATGAAAGAAATTGTAACTAAATATGTAAAGGGGTGTGTGATGTGTTCTACTTGTAATCCAACTAATAGAAAATTGGGGCTATACTCACCACTTCCTATTCCATCCCATCCATGGGAAAGTATCTCCATGGATTTTGTAGGGGGTTTACCAATGTCGAAAAGGGGTCATGACTATTTGTATGTTGCAATGGATAGGTTCAAAAAAATGTGTATCTTAATGCCATGTAAAAAGCAGATCACTTATGAGCAGACTGCTAATCTCTTCTTTCATTATGTTTGGGTTCACATTCAGTTACCCACGTCCATTATCTCAGATCAAGATACTTGATTCCTTGGAGATTTTTGGACAAGATTTTGGAGAATGATGGAAACCAAGTTGAAGAGGAGCACTCTTTCCATCCATAGACCGGTGGATAGATAGAGGTTGTTAACCAAACAATGGTACTTTTTCTTCAAGGCTACCGCAGCAAGCATCCCAAGTTATGGGATGAACAAATACCCTATGTACAACATGCTTACAATCGAGCCTTACATTCCTCCACTCAGTGTTTTCATTTTGAGACATGTTTTGGGTATTTTCCTAAGGTTCCTTTAGACTTGATGTATGGGGAGATGTCAATTCAAATGAAGAAATAAATGAATACAGAGCCCATAAGCTCATTTAAAGGATCCAGAAGGTACATCAAGCAATCAGGGAACAATTGGAGAAAATTCAAGCATAGTATAAATATCTGCATGAAAAACACAGGGTTGATCATCAATTCCAGGTTGGAAACTAGGTATGGCTTCACATCAGCAAGGAGAGATTGAAGAGTGAAGGAAAGAAACTCAATCTCATTCATTATGGACCCTTCACTATTTTGAAGAAAAGTGGTACCAATGCTTTTCGTCTATATTTTCCACCTTATATCAAGATCTACTCAGTTGTAAATGTGGAAAACTTGAAACTTTTTTAGCCTCTCATGATCATGGATCAGGGTGAGGAAGTTTAAATACCTTCAGTTGATGAGATTTCTCCTGAGTACTTGGATGATTTCAAGGAAGATATCATCTTGGACAGAAGGAAAAGAACTTCACGTAGGAGTGATGTTGATTATATTCGAGTGGGTTTAAAGGACAAGCATCCAAGCAAGGAAAAGTGGATTGAGAAGGACAAGGTGAGGGAACTCTTCCCTCACTTATATGTTGATTGATGAAATATTTTGGTGGTCCAAAAATATATCAGTGGGAAGGAATGATCGAAAAAGGATCTAGAGAATACTAAGGATAACTCAAAATTCACAGAAGCAACTAAGGAAGCTCAGAATGGCCTCAGTAGACAGAGAAAGGGAAAAACTTCAAATTCCTAAAAACTCACTGAAATTGATGTCATTGCTAAGAGTGCATCACAATATTTCCAACAACGTAAATGACTTGTCAAATGGAGTTATGGTTCAAAAGTTATTCGCGTTCAAAGTTTTGGTCAACCTAGCCCAATCATCGGGGATGAGTCAGCATCCGTACTGCTGACGTCAGTATCAGTACGGATGATGTAAGCGTTCATATAGTGTATGTGTCACATGCAGAGGTTGACATATCTCATGCTGACATCAACATAAAATCAACATTATGATGTGGCAACACCAGAGGCTGCCACATGTCACTCATTTTCGACATTTTCAGGTCAACATGTGGACCAAAGACGAAGTGCCATGTGGCAGTCTGTATAGCCACGTGGCATACATGTGGCATCCATACCATTCATGGAAGGATGATGTGGCAAGGTGATTATACAGGTAAATGACGTGGGCCAATGTTTGTCTTCCACGTTGCCCAGTCATGGGCTGCCAAATGGCAGTGTGCAAATTCCTAGTGAGGGACCGTAACTAAAATTTGAAAAAATAAAAAAGGGCATCCCACCAAATATGTCGTAGGTCTCGCCAAATCTAGTGGCCGACCTCCATTGTAATCTAACTCCCACAAATCTAAATGGGACTCCAAAATTGGAAGCGGTTAACACTATATATATATATATATATATATATATATATATATATATATATATGTTGTTGTAACAAAGTGCCAAAAAGGGGAGGCCCGCGAGCTTCACCCCGGGACCTCCCCCAATCACTATGCTTTGAATATAACTCCACCAACCAACTAGCCTAATGACTATGTTGGTACATCCTCCCTCCATTTTTACTTAAGAGGCTAAGTCTGTAGATTTCATGGGTTAGACCACAACACGACCATATGTACAAGGCACAATTTTCAAGAAATTTTTAGATGAATTAATTGCAGGTGCAGGCACAAAAATCGAGGTGAAATACCTTAGGGGCCTAGAAGTGCCAGAATCAGATTGAGGCATGGAAACAATCATTTTTGGGTAATTCAATGGTGTTGTTTTTCTTCTAATATGAGAAAATCTTGGCAAACTAACTCCAGAATCAGGTATAATTATGTATTTTTCCAAATTCTTTTGCTAAGTTAATAAAATGGCGTACCCATTTGAAAGCAGGACCCGGAGACGTATTCCACCATGGATGAACTCCATTATTAAGTTTTTTTGTTCAAATTCGAGGCTTGTGTCTCTTCATTATTAAGATTTTCCTTATTTAGGGTGCAGCTTAATTTATGCTCATTTAATACAATTCTTTATAAGTCACATCAATGAAAATATCCTAGATCAATTAATGAGCTAACATTTGGCATTTTGAATTAGAAATATGAGTGTAATCTTATAAGCTCATCTTCTAACAACGCTTCTTTGCTACTCTACGATGACCAAGGGTTCTTACCCGGATGGAAAGGAGAGTTCGACACATGGATTGGGATAAGGTAAACAGAGACCCTAAGGTAAGGAAATATTGGCGAATGGTAATTAAAACTGCCATTCCCAATCTCGTGCACTTGGAAGAAATCACTCAGGTCTAGTGAAAATACTATTAGTGTTACGGAGATACAATTAAATAATGACCCAATGAACACAGTATGAAGACATAAGTAAATGATATCCATAATATTGCTTCACAGCATAATATCAGATGGAGTTTGGGTTCCACTCCCACCATTTGGAGGTTAACGAAAAGTTACATTAACTAAGAGGCCAGTGGGATCTGCAGTGGATCTAGGTCTTATATAACACACAACTCTTGTTAATTATATACAATTACTCACAACAGTAAGGGAGTGAATGGTTTTATTAAACTTGATTACTAGAATTACATAACAAAGGCATTTAACTTTAATTCTAAGAAATGAATTATAAAATCGGCAATCATAATAATTCACACTTAGGAATTTAAAATACACAACAAAATGTGATCCTAAAATTTATGATCATTGTTTACTTTGCAGCGACCCCATTTTTTTTAAAATTCGAAACTATAATTAGTTTTTCATTGACATCATAAATAAACAAATTAAAAAATGTTGGTGGATCCAACCTATTTGTTTCTGGAAGCCAATAGAGAATAATGATCTCAAGGAAGATCCACCTCAATTAAATTAAGAATTTTTTTAACAATCCATAATCGTATCCTAACTTCAACAACCATACAACTCAACCGAAATTGACATTTCGTTTACAATGACAACGAAAACCTTAAAATTTGTGGTGCAAAGACCTTCAATAATACAATGTAATATTGGTCAGAACTTCGGTTGAATGTAGAGAGATCCCATGAAATTATATGTGTTGGTTGTGGAGCCTGATTATCTTCCTGATGCAGAGGTTCTTTGCTTTCAGCCGTGTCTATACCCCATGAAGTATTTACACCCCGGAAGTATGTACACTCTTCCACG
>JASDQU010310502.1:0-11520 GCA_032191745.1 Picea mariana
ATAATTCAATATCTAGGGCTTAATAAGGGGTTTTATACATAATAGGGGGATTTGTATGGGGATGTTTCTAGGGCTTAAGATGCTCCTCCCCTTCAAACAAGTGTTGTACTCAACACTTGACAACTATGGATGTGTCTACATGAAGAAATCATCTTCCTGTGTCACCTCTTCCACTGGTAGGTTCTTCCATTTGATGAGGTACTCAGTAGTTTCTCAATTTTGCAGCTTCTTAATCCCTATTTCAAGGATTTTTTATGGTTCTAGTATGATTTTCCCTTCTCCATTAATCTCTGATAAAATAGTTTTCACTAGGATATTGTCATTGATTATCTTCTTTAAGCAAGAAACATGGAAGATTAGATGTACACTTCCTAGTCGCATATGAATAGCATGGACATGATATTGAGCAGGTGGAATACGCTTAGGCATCTCTCCAATCAACTTGGAAATATTGTTGATAACTTTTTGGAGATCCATTAGAGCAGAGGCTATAGATGTTTGAACATCTAGTGAGCACATAATTGTTTAAGTGTAGGAACATCATAATTATCAAAATTGATAGCATATTCCTAGATTTTGACTCTGTCATGACTTCAAATTAATCATGTGCAATGGAAAATCATTACATCATCAAACAAAACATTCCATTGGTATCAAACTCATTGTGGTATGGATGGGAAATTGGTTGGTCTTCCAATTTCATTCGACCGACAATTCATTAGTCAACCAACACCAAGATTGCTTCTTGATTTATCTCTTCAACTAAATTCAACAAACTCCATGGTTAAAATCCCCAATGGTTAATGGAAGCCTCAATTTGTTTCAATCAAACTCGTTCACTTGTTCATGTGTTCATAGTTAGGGTTGTTCTATGACCAACCATGGTGTCTCTTTTTGAGTAATATTTTCATGCTGTTAGAGCTTATCACTTTAGATGATTTCCCTTGGATGCCTTTAAGCTCAATTTTCTTGCCTTTTGAGGAAAATCTCATGAAAATATCTTGAAAATTAAGGGCCATTGTTTCCAATGATTGTAACCACTAGACCCCTAATACAACATCAACACCACCCACTTTCATGGAAATAATGGGAATATCCAATAAATACTTCCCCATATTGAGATTAATACTATGGCACTCCTAGAAAAATTTATGGTACCTCCATTTGCAATCATTACTTGAAACTATGGTGCTAGATATACAAATAAATTGAGATCTTTTGCTAATTTGTAATTGATGAAGTTATGGGTACTACCAGAATTAATCAACACTGTTACCTTTTTCTTTTTGATATATCCTTCTATATTGAGGGTTTGTGGAGTATTGATGTTGGCCAATGCATGAAAAGATATCATAGGAGTAGTCTCTTCTATCTCTATATCTTATGACAATTCTAATTCTTGATATTCTTTCTCCTCATTGTCTATGTAGAGTATTTTCTTCTCACTGCATTTATGCCCCTTATTGTACTTGTTGTCACAATTGAAACATGATTCCTTTGCTCTTCTTTCATCCATTTGCTGAGGTGTCAACCTTGTCGGTTGATGTACACTTGTCTTATGAACCCCAAAATGATATATGCTTCCTATGTATGTTCCAACAATAGAATTGTTTGTAGCCTTATTCTTGGCTTGAATATGATAAAAAAATTGCATATCTTCCATAATATTTGCATGGTGTCTTAAGAAAATTCCATGTTTAATGTCTTCTTTTAATCCACCCATGTAAGCTTCCAACAAATGTTCATCACTTATGTCATCCACCCTTATGGCCAATACCTGAAATTCTGAATTATAATCTTCAATATCACCTAAGTGCTTGATTATTGTCAGATGACTAAAGTAGTCACGTTCCCAAACTTTCGCATATTGTGCTTCTAAGTCTCTTTTGAATAAATTACAAGTATAATGATAAAAAAGGGGGATTCCTTTTAACTACCCATTGATACCATTGATATGGTTTTATCTCAAAGTTCAAATTTGTTATGTCAATCCTTTTCTTATCATCCATAATATTATGCAGTTCAAAATATTGCTCTATTTGGTTCTGTTGGTTCGTTTCACGCTTGTATGCGTCCTTCCTCACATTGGGGGTTTTAGGCCCAGGGTTCATCCAGAGTTCACCAACAATAACCCCAAAGCATCAACATATCAATCCTCGACCAAGGCTGAGAAATGACTCACCTAAGATGCAGAGAGGATCACAAAGACCATAAGGTCTTGTGATGGGGATGAAGGCCAAGCATACAATTATCCATCTCAACTGATATATGTTCAATTCGTATATGACAACTCGTGAGGACTAAGAAGTAAAAAAATACACACACTTATTTAGATAACACATGATAGACACAAGGTAGACCAGAATTGCCTCAACATTATCATTCCTTTCATTCCATTCAACACAAATATACAATATATAACTAGGAAGCCATATTGGAATAAACAGAGTTTCAGGTCTTCTTCATGTAGCTTTTCATAAATACAAAATAGTGTGTAATGTGCAGCCTCATCATACTACATACCTATGACAGACTTGGGTGTATATGAAAAAGCAGTACAACATTACACTAGGCTCAAAGTGAAATCGATTAGCATGACTCTACGCAATATACAACTCATGGACTCTCTATATTTATTGTTCAATCATCCAACCTTTCAAAAACCTCTAATTTTGTTTTTGTTTGCACCTTTTATAGTATTCTCTGCTTTGGATCTTTGTTTCTCTTTCTCTAATCCACTCGCTCTAGTGATGACTACCTCACACACTTCTTGCACCTACCAACATTCCACGTAGGCAGTGTGTTGCATGTTCCTATGCACCCCGACTATACTGGACTGGTGATTTATATTGACGCAATGACCCCTAGTGGGTCATAGCATAGTATCATATGGGTGAAACCCGATAGCAGTCGTGGGGAGGGTACACGTGTAAGACCGACCGATACTGGTAAGATCCATTTACTCACCATTTCCTCTACAATGATTCATGAGTCGTCTATGTGCTTGATAGAGTTGGGGAAAAGGTAGGAGGGGAATAGTTCTTCATGAGGTGTCAAGGTGTGTCTTCCCTTCCCACTATAGAACTAAGGAATTGATGAGATCGGGTGTTTCTTGGGTAGTACGCGTTGGATATTCAGGTACTGACTATGTGAGTTGTGTCGTTTTCTATCCATCCATCGCCTTTCACAAGGGAAATTATATCAATGAATGTCTATGTCAAGACAAAACCTTTCCCTCATGGAAGTTTCAATATTTGTCCATTCGTGGAATGACTCTCGATGTGTATCCCACCACCATTCCATAATTCCTATGAGCACCATATCAAGGGTACAAACTCTCTAATGTTTAGGAATGTGTTGCATCCATGCAATAAAAGTGTCCACTGACTTTGATCCATCATATCGATAGGAAAAAATTTATACCTCATGTTCTTATGCAGAGATATGCATGCACCACCTTGTTGATACCTCATATAACTTGTTATTCCATATCTCCATGGATTCTTTATAATTTTTGTCATAAGACCTGACACTTCTCCATCTCAATTCTCTGTCTGTGGTGGGGTTTATGTAGTCCTCCTTGCACCCAGTAACCTTATAAATATTTTCAATGATTGAGCTCTGTGTATCCTCCTCTATCGTCTCATTGTATCAATCCCTCTCATAAATATCTAGATGCGTGACCACGCATAGGGTGTATGTCTTGAAAGACATTTGTCTCTTTTTTAATTTCAACACTACATTGTTGTCAAAATCTCAATCAATGCCAAGTAATGAAGGATATGGATCAAACTCATCCATAATATCTATGACCTCAAAGTCGACCTTGGTTTTTACTCTCTCTATATTCACCTTGAATTTCTCTAGTCAGCCTATAGGATAGATCTTATACTGGTTTTCCAACTCCAACTGGTTGGGTGACCAGACCAATTATGGCTTACCCATCACCTCCCAAGATTTCTTCGACAAAATATTCACGTCAGATCCTAGATCTAACATGACTCCATCCATATCATAGCCACCAACCTCTACTGTCATTTTGAATTCTCATCCAGTGTGATTATTCTTACTGACCTGACACACATCTCTTTCTGGTAGAGGGGTTGAGATGACCTCCTCTACTTCTTATTCTTTCATGCAAGTATCTAACATATGTTTTAACTTACTTGCAACCTTTGGATCTTTAAGAAATCACAAACAAAAGCGTAAGAAAGTACTTACTTGATCATCAGTTGCTTCTTTGCGCTCTAAGTTATACAAGGCTTCTACACGTTGTGTGTGTTGTTATTCCTCCAAGCATTGTTCTTCAATTTCTCTTTTCTCAGTGCATCACCACTCATCCTGTTTGTGTGATTCTTCATAGACCTCTGCTTCATGTGATGTATTTCCTTGTGCACACAATCTTGAACTTCTAACAACTGTTGCATTGCACGCGTGGCTTGATCCTCCTACAATGATCTCTAAGTCGCTTTATGTACTTCTTCATGGATCCGAGCTTCCTCTAGCGACCTTTGAGTTGCATATTGCAATTCCTCGCATGCTCTTTATTCTTCCAGTGCCCTCTGTGCATCGCTTAGAAAATGATTTTGTTGAGTACCATCAAACTTTGGAGGAGGTTGAGGTGACTTCCTTATTGGCCCCTCCTGCTTCTGACCTGATCCTTCACCATGATTGAAGTCTCTTCATGTTATTGCACCTCCTCGGGTTAGAACCAGGACATCACGTTCCTCTTTCTTCTAATCCTTGCGTGGTTGTCCATGAACCATGTTGCATTTCTTATTCTCTTCCCACTTTTTTAACAATTCAGGACAATCCTCAATGACATGCTCAGGACTGTAGCAGTATGCACATAACATGTGCGGCTTGGTACAAAATATCAAAACATGACCAATTGCTCCATAGTTAAAGTAGGTGGGGGGCCTACCTCTACCTCCTCCATATTCACATCTGTGTCCATGCCCATATCCTCCTTTGGGACCTACTTGGTATTCTTCATTCTCATCTCCACCATGATCACCACCCTTTTGTTCCTCTTGTACTCGAAATGCGTCACAGGTAGTATCATGCATCAATTGGAGTGAACGACAATTATTGATATCGTACCAAACATATTTATAGAACGAAGTGTGGGTTGTTGTTTGATATTTCTATAGAGTTGGGTAGTGGGGTGGTGCATGGCCCCACTGTCTACATATTTCACACCACTCCATCTATTGAGAGGGAAATGGACTCAGCATGTCTGTCGCCACATAATTTGGAAGGACAGGGCACTCGTCCCTATGATGCCCCTCAGAGTGACATTTGGTACACCATACATGCTCACACGTGACTTTATCCTTCACCATATATTCCAGTTGCATCATCAAATTGGATAGTTACAACTGTACTTGCACCAACCCATATGATGTCTCTGCACCTCTTGGTGTAGCTTCCAAGCGCATCACAATATTGACTGCCTCTTCCTGAGTCATCACCTTTTGCTAGGTGAGAGAGACTCGGATATGGGGGACTAACCCCACAATAAACCATTCTCTCTGTTGCACGTCCTGGATTTGGAATGTCAGTCTATCCAACAATATTTTAAATTGTTGGTCATAATCCCATATAGTGTCTCCTTCCTTCTACTTGATTTCTTTTATCTTTGTGATACAATGGGATTCTGACTTAGGCTTTTGAAATTCCCTAAGAATATCCTGCTTAATAATGTCATGTCAGTGCAATGGATTTGTATTTCCTGTACCACATCAAAGCTATGTCCCTAAACATGGTCTCCAGTTGTACAATATTTATTGATTCATCTGTGATCCTCTTCACAGACCAAATCGATTCACATGTAAAATAATGTTGTTCTGCATCATCTCTACCCATTCCATGAAACACAGACAACCTCAATGTATTGTCTTGATTCTCCATTTCTGGGCACAAAATATTTCCTCCTATTTGACTTCTACAGGTTGGATTCCTCAACACTAATGTTTCTCTAGGTGAAGTAACACTGACTTATCCTTCTTCTTCACTTAGCTCTTCTTCTACTCTAATTTTTTGTCGATTTGTTGTTCTTTCTTCTTGATTTAAAATGAATAAGGGGGGTGGTACAAAAGGGGGGTAAGTCCATCTTCTTCTAAAACTTCTTGTGAGGGTACCTAGAGAGTTTTCTACGTGTAGTCATGTAATACCATCTACAATTATCCATATGTATCACCCACCATTAGGAGAGCCTCCATCTTCTTATTTTTTTGGAACACCAACACTATGTGCTCCATCTTGTAACCCTATCTATGCACTACCACTATGCACACTATTTTCTTCACCTATCCATGCATTGCTACTGCGTGCATGATTTTACTCTCTTATCCATGTACTTCCACTATGCACACTATTTTCCTTTCATAACGGTATTTCACTACCACTGTGTTGTGTTTCAAATTCTCTTATTTCGGCGCACCACATCATTGTGTACTAATCTCTCTTCTTATCAGTGTGTCATTGCTACGTGTCTCATATTCCTCATCTTTCTATGCACTACGATATTTCACATCATCTATTGATTCTACTGGTGCACCAAAAATATATACCCTCTCTTCTATTCCTATCCGCGCACCAAAATTCTACACTCTCTTCTCTTTTAAAGTTGCAACATACTACAATAGCCAAAGGGTACGGGCTTCTTCACCTAGGCCCTCTCTATCACTACTATTACTACTAGTATATTCAATGCCAAGAATCTTTGCAAGCATGTCCTCGTCTGTTCCCCACTCTAGCACAATATCCTCTCCCACGCCACTACCTGGTGCAGTTTTTCTCTTCATCCTGGCTCAGACACGTCGCTATGCACCCTTGGCTAACTCTTATTTAATTATTTGCTCATCCTTCCTTCTCGGCTCATCTCTTCTTTTGTATCTCTCAACTCTTTTTCTCCTCTAATCCTTTGGTTCCATTCTATTCTTGACCTCATCTCAACAAGTTTTTGGATCCTCCTCAATAGATCCATCTCCTTACTCCTTTCCCCCCATCTTTATCAAATCCCCCTAGCACTAGGGGCTTTACTCAACCATCCTATCGGGATCTATACACATCATCCTTCTCTCTACAAACAACATCTTGATCCAAAGTGGAATCTCTTCTAACATCTTATTCCTTGGACCTTCTTCAAACTTTATTTCATCCTCGTTGAAAAAATCATTATATTCTATATAAAATTCAATAATATAGCCTTCCTTCACTCAATCAAACCAGAAATCAATAGCCCAAGTGCACTTGTTATCTATCACCTTCAATATATCAAGAGTGACTTGATCCCAAACTATTAGCTCCAATGACCATGCAGTCAAATTGATAACAAATTTCCTTTTCAACCATTCATGTAACAAACAAGGAAATTTAGCAAAGAGAAACTCATGCATATCAGATTAGATATACATGTCTTTCCATTGCTTTACATTAAACCTCAATCCTTGAGTCTCTCACAGGGAAAACTCATTTTCTTTTTTCTCAAACCAATCTTGAATTTCCTCCTTTGATGGATTCCACCTCATTTCTTGCCTTCATCTCTCCATACAAGACTTTTAGGTCCTGGCAACGGAACCAATTGTTGGTTTGTTTCACGTTTGCATGTGTCCTTCCTCACGTTGGGGATTTATACCCAGGTTTCATCTAGAGTTGACCAAAAACAACCCCAAAGCATTGACATATCAATCCTCAACCAAGGCCGAGAAAGGTCTCACCCGAGATGCAGAGAGGATCACAGAGACCATAAGGTATTGTGACAGAGATGAAGGCTAAACATACAATTATCCATATGAATTGATATATGTGCAATTGATATATGATAACTCATGAGGACTAAGAAGTAAAACAATACACATGCTTATTTAGATAACATGTGATAGACACAACGTAGAGAAAAATTGCCTCAACATTATCATTCCTTTCATTCCATTGAACACAAATATACAATATATAACTAGGAAGCCATATTAAAAAAAACACAGTTTCAGGTCTTCTTCATGTAGCTTTTCATAAATACAAAATAGTGTGCAATGTGTAACCTCATCATACTACAGACCTATGATAGACTCAAGTGTATATGCAAAATCACTACAACATTACACCAAGCTCAAAGTGAGCTTGATTAACACGAGTCTTTGCAGTAGACAACTAACAAACTGTTTGTCTTAAGTCTTCAATCATCCAACCTTTCGACAACCTCTAATTTTGTTGTCGTTACTTCCTTTTATAGTTTTCTCTGCTTGGGAGATTTGTTTCTCTTTCCTTGATCCACTCACTCTAGTGATGACTGTCTTGCATGGTTCTTGCACATGCCAGCATTCCACGCAGGCTTTCTATATCCAGACGATATTAATGACCTGGCTAGATCATCCTCTAGTTGTCCCATGTCTTGCTATGCTACTGGTAGTAATAATTTAGAGAGATTTATCGATGATTCCTTTCTTGATTCTGGTAGGAATATTCTTGATTTATGGTGAAGATGAAAAAAATCAGACCAATGTGTGCTTGATATACTTTGATCTTGTCGTGAAACTTATAAAAATTGATCTGGTGTGCACTTCTGTTCATTCTTCACACAAACTTGGACAAAACTTGGTATGTGTGCGCACAATTTCGTTTGTGCGCGTGTGATATTTAACTTAAAACATTGGGTTCCAAAATTTTCACCCATGTAAATACATTTGTTCCATCAAACTTATTTAATTCAATCTCGAGAAAGTTGAATTTAGGACCCCCACTATAATTAACTCCACTATTAGAGTTAAATCCACTTGAAAATTGCTTATTATCAACAGGTTGTTCAACCTAAATACTACCTTTATTTTCATGAGTTCCTTGCATTTTGATATCTCCTTTAGGGAGTCTCTCATCTAGAGCGTGAGATATCATGGAAGACAAGGATTTTTGCAATTCCTTTAGGGATTTTTTGTATTTCTTCTTTATTTTCATCCATCTTATTTTCTATTTCATCCATATTTATTTTCATATTTCCATCCATCTTATGTTCCATTTGTTCCATGTTTATTTTCATATCTTCCGTATTTTCATCCATATTTTTTTTTTATGTCATTATTATTTTCATTCATCTTCTTCTCCATCTCTTTCCTATTTTCAGTGATCTTCTTTTCCATTTGTTCCCCATTTTCAATGATCTTCTTTTCCATCTGGTAATAAATCCCTTGGATTTCATCTTAAGTCATGGTTGAGCTCTCTGGAGGTTTAGTTGGTGAAGTAAATTTTGGAGGAACCCTTGGAGCCATTTGAGAAAATAATAATTCTCCTTGTTTTCCTATTTATCACAAATTTTGAATCACCAAAAATAGATCTTCCAATAAAAAGTAATGTCAATTGTAAGTTACATACCTTTCAAACTCTTAATTTGGAGTTTATCCTCCTAGATGACATTCCTTTTGATGTATCTATGAAATTTTGGTCCTTCTGAGTCTGAAATTTTGGTCTATAGTACTATAATATGTCTTATCTGCAATGTCATAGATCTGACCAAAATTTGATATGCTAAGTGAAAGTTATGGTAACTTTCCCAAACCTTGTTGATTTTTTTACTGTTATGGTGAACAAACTTGTATATAATGTCATGTGTCCAATATTTAATACCTGATTCTAAAAATTGTACTATAAATACTATGAAATTTCCTTTTTCAAATACAATTGGTGTCACTAAATTTGGATCCTCACAGAAGAATATTTGACTATTTTACCAAAGCATTTGTTTGATACTAGTTATTAAACTAGTCAACAACCCTACCTTCCACAGGGTATATCTTTGTAATTATAAAGATACTGAAGATGAAATTTGTACCACATATACCTTGATATGTTTTATAAATAACCTCTAATTTTGGTTGTTTGAATCATCACAAAAAACAAATTATAGCGAAAATCCCAGGATGACTTTTTTTAAACATAATTAAGGTTGAGTCAAAACCCTATCTTCCATAGGTTGTATATCCAAACTTGTAATGATACATAAGCTGAAATTTGTACCAAAAATACCTTGATATGTCTTCTAAATAACCTCCAAGTTTCAATGTTTGAATCGGCCTAGAAAAATATTATAGAGAAAATTCTAAGATGACTTTCTTAGAGAAGAAAAACCCTAGAATCGTTGCTCTGATACCAAATTTTATGATCCAAAGCCGTAAAAATTATAAAAATTCAATGAATATAGTCCACTTCGAGAAGGAAACCTCCTTTTATAATATATCCAATTCAAAATACAACATGATATGAGATAAGATGATCCTAAGACTAGGTATATATATATATATAGGATACAAATGGTACAATTACAATGAAAGGGGTGTAATGAAGGGTTCTTGCCGACATACAAATATAACACTAGAAATGTAATAATTCAATATATATGGCTTGATAAGGGGTTTTATACATAGCAGGGGATTTTTCTAGGGCTTGACATTTTCCTTTAGATGAGTGTTGTCACTTTTGAGTTGAGTTGTACTACTAGAGACCTAGGTAGGTGTAGTGTGTCCATTTCCCCAACCATATTTCACACCTTGTCATTTTCCCACCACTTCCATACACATTACAAAAAAAATATCATTATTGACATGTCATATGTCATATGAAAAGGTCCAAAGAAAATAAATCACATGTATGAAAAGCCTATCTAAAATCAAAAGAGACAAAAATGCTTGAGGTTGATGTAGCCATAAGAAAAAGTATAATAATAAAACATGAACCATGCCACTTTGAAAAAATCCCAATTTCCGGAAGTCCCATGATTAAGAATGCATATATAAAGAAATGGACCAACCAAATAAAGAAAAAGACAAAAATTGGTAGTAAGAAAAAGTGACTCAAGGAATGATAACTCAATGTTAAACACTCTTCCTCTAAAGGCACACATGTGGAATGAAAATCATAACCCCTAGCTCTTGAAATCTAAAAACAGAGAGATCTATACATCATCTCATGTGGCTATGAGGGTTAAATCATGAATTTTCCCTTTTCCCTAATATCACATCCATCACATTGCATATGCCTAACTTGGATTCCTAACAAATTCTTCTTGTCTTAGGAGTTGTCACATGTAATAGAGGTTAATGATGTCCCCACCATGGTTAGACTTAGAAAATGATAAAAATCAAATGATCAATTAAGAATTTAAAAGATGTCCCTTAATGTTTCACCACCTAATGACAAATATATCGAGGCATGACTCATCATTATGTGGTGGCTCCCTTGCATTGGGATTTGTGTACTTTCCTAGAGCATTGCATATCTGCCTCAAGACTTGTGTACTAGCATTGGTAGTTGTGTACTTTCCTTGGGAATCATGATCCCGTGCCTAGGGAATTGTGATGACTACATTGGGCATTGTGACAAAGCCTCTATACATTTTGAGCCACTCCTTTCTTCATTTGGAGGGGTTGACATGCTTTTAATGGAACATTGACCGAGGTAGTTTCACTTGGATACACATGTGCCTCTCATTTCACTCACTTGGCATCATTTATGGAGGTTGTTGGA
>JASDQU010310503.1:0-13641 GCA_032191745.1 Picea mariana
GCTCTCTCATTTTAATAAAACTTGAAAATATTGAATATATATATGTTTCTGAGGTAACCAAGGATATCTAAGCTGAAATTCTGAGGGAAGGTGAAGAAAAGAAGGCCGAAATGCAAGGAAGGATAAATTCTTTTGATGGTGCTTTCTAAGGTATGTTATTTACAGGTCATCTCACCATTTTTTCTATAATTTTTTTTTTCTATAATGATTTAGACTGTGAAATTGATATTCTATTGAGAAAACATATCCAAGTATTTGTGGTAAAAAATTCATCTTGTGGGTCATTGTAATTTTGGAGTTACACTCCGTGGAAAATAGGGTTTGTGGTTAGTTCTGAAACTAGTCAAAAACAGGTATTTCGGGTAAAAACATCATAACTTATTCATAAAATATCCAAATTCAGTGAAACCAAATGTGTTGGTTAGGGTACATTCTTTAGTATGATGTGTAATAGGTTTATATCAATTAAACAAATATTACGTGCGGGTAAATCTCTACAATGTCGCTCTCTAGAATAAGACATAATTCAACAAGGTATGCCATTTTTTCTATAACTCCTTTTCTGAGAGGTTTCAAGTAGTGAAACCTGGAGGAATTGCAAAAAACACACTGAAGAATATTGTGTATCAGTTTCAGATGTTTATACATCATAAGTAAAAATTTATGATTACTTCAAGTTAGGTCTGTTGACTAATCCAAAACTAGGCATGTGAGACTAAAGAAAAGCTTGATAAAAATGCTAGTCTCTTGTTGTTTAAGTTAAGGAAGGTTTGCACGAATGTGATCATATACAACAGGTCTATTACAAAGTTACAAATCATATTTGGATGATTAAATTGACGAGGGCTTTTGGTTGAGGTGCATGTTGAGTACATGGTTGAGACAAGTAGTTGATGAGTTGGCACACATACATGAGGTGTATAGTTGNTGAAACATGATTGGTACATACTTGGTACATGGTTGGATGCACTTTTTTATGGTACATGTTGATTACAGGTTATTTGGTACAGGTTGGTGCATGGTTGATGCACTTGTTTATGGTACAAGTTGATTACAGGTTGAGGTACAGGTTGATGCATGGTTTAGATTTATTGGTACAGGTTTATAGTGGTATATATCACAGTGATAGGTGGATAGTGGTTCCATCATTCTACTTCTAATTCAGGGTGGCAGGACGGGGCAAAGACATGTGGTTGTAGCCACCTTCCGGTTGTAGCCGGAGAACATAGGGGGTTGTAGCCTCCTTTTGGTTGTAGCCAGAGAATTGGGGAGTTGGAGCTTCAATCAGGTTATAGCTTGAGAAAATAGGGGGTTGGATCCTCCTTCCAGTTGCAGTTGGAAAACAAAGGACATTGGTGCTTCCAATGAATGTAATTCTTCAAGACATATAAGAAAAAACATTTCGTGGTTTTCTCCCGATTTGAGTTTCCACGTAAAACACTGGTGTATTGTGTATGTGTATATTAGTTCATTTTTTCATTGCTTATTTACTCTGCAGTTATTGGATGCTAATGCTTCATTTATATAACACTTGGATTATATGGTTAAAAAGAATTAAATTTCTCTACTACCGATTCACCCCCCCTCTTAGTAATCCAACATGAGTACACCAGAGCTGGTTGAGCTCAAGCTACAACTAAAGGAAATGATGGACAAATGATACATTCGATCTAGTGTGTCTCCATGGGGAGCACCAACCTTGTTTGTGAAAAATAAGGATGGCACACTTAGGTCATGAATAAACTATAGGAAACTCAATAAGATGACCATAAAGAATAAGTATCCCTTTCCAAGGATCAATGCTTGGTTTGACCAATTAAGGGGCTCTAAAATTTTCTCAAATATTGACTTGAGTTCTGGATACCATTAGGTCATAATTAAATATGAGGATATCCACAAAACAACCTTTAGGACAAGGTATGGTCACTATGAATTTGTGGTGGTGCCATTTGGGCTAACCAATGCACCAACCACTTTTATGTTCTTAATGAATAATGTACTCAGTAAATTCTTAGACATATTTTTATTAGCTTTAATTGATGATATCCTAATATATTCTAAGGATAGGGAGGAGCATGAAGAACATATTAATCTAGTGCTTCAATTACTAAGAGAACATCAACTCTATGCTAAGTTTAGTACATGTGACTTTTTCCAAAAACAAGTCCATTACTTAGGAAATATTATTTTTGAAGAAGGGGTGGTAGTTGATCCTGACAAGATCAAATCCATTATGGATTGGAATACCCCAAAGGATGTATCTGATATCAGATTCTTTATGGGGCTAGCAGGATACTATAGGAGGTTCATAAAAGGATTTTCCAAGATTGGTTGCCTAATCACTTCCCTTCAGAAAAAGGGAGTTAAATTCCTTTGGACATCATAATGTGAAGAGAGATTCCAAGAGATGAAATTTCGTCTAACCAATGCACATGTGCTGAAGATTGAAGGTCCAAAGAAGGACTTTCATACAAATGTCTGCAAGGAAGGACTCATAGGAGTCTTTATGCAAGAATAACATGTAATTTTCTATGAATCCAGAAAATTGAATGAGCATGAAATTAATTATGTGACCCATGATCTAAAATTGGCTTCCATATTGCATGCTTTAAAAAAGTGGAGACATTACCTCCTAGGTAGAATACTTGTGCTGATGATAGATCATTGTTGGTTGAGGTACCTATTTGATCAACCAAAAATTAATTCTAGAGAATCTAGATGGATGGCTCTCCTTAGTGAGTTTGATTTTGAAATAAAACATATAAAAGGAAAAGAAAATAGGGTGGTTGATGCCCTTAGCAAAAGTGTGAAAGTGATTCAGCTGACAGTTGTAAGTACCTGTGAAACAGATGTGAGGGAGAGATTAAAAAATTCACAAGAAACAGATGCATTTTTTGAGACTGTAATAATTATACTTAGAACAAGAGCCCACAGGGATGAAGTAGGAAGGATATCAATTGTTGAATGATGGCCTACTAACTTACAAAGGTAGGTTGTATATTATGGATTGTGACGACTTGAAAAGGTTCATTATGGATGAACTACACAAAAGACCATATACTAGTCATCCTCATTATCAGAAGATGATCACAACCACTAGAAAACTATTTTATTAGCCAGGACTGAAGAAGGACATAGCTGATTACTTCGATAAATGTCTAGAATGCCAACAAGTTAAGGTAGAACATAAGCATCCAATAGGGATGTTGCATCCCCTACCAATACCATAATGGAAATGGGAGACCATCTCCATGGATTTCATCACATGATTACCAAAATCGGCCAAATAGAATGATGCCATCATGGTGGTGGTGGACAAATTGAGCAAGGTTTCTCACTTCATTCCCATAAATTCAAATTGAAAAGAAATATAAATTTCCATTATTTTCATGAAATAAATATTTAGGCTGCATGATATGCCTAAGAATATCTGACAGAGATACAAAATTCAATTCAAATTTATAGAAATCTCTCTTTGCTGGTTTTGAAACTAAATTGCTATTTAGCACATCCTATCACCCTCAAAATGATGGAAAAATGATGCATACCCCCATTCTGATCCGGATTATTTTTGGCACGAAATGAGAACGGAGATATAATAAAGAAATGCACAGAGATATTGCAGATATTCAATAATATAAAAGAAATGTATCAGATATGCAACCATAAACACAGATATACAGTAATACACGATTTCTATTAATCAAAGAAATGTACAGAGACTATAAAAATACAGAGTGAAAGACTCGCTAGAATGGTGGTAGCTTATCTCTGAGAAGAGATGTGACGGCTACTCGCATTCGCAAGAATATGATTACAATGAGGCTCTGAAGGCCTTTTTACAATAAACGAGAATTCCAAAAGTCCTATACATCCAAAAACCTAACCCTAGAAGATGAAGCGCCAAAATTCATGTGGGCCCCGTTTGGGTAAGTTAGTACATCAACTTCCCGGGGTCATATCTTTTGCATACAATCTCTGTTTTAGGCGTATGATAGCTTGTTGGAAAGGTATCATCAAGGAGATTCATTTTTGGGTCTTAGTAATGCCTTCAAATATAATTGAGAACCTTTATCTTGAAAAACCTTCATTTAGGCCCTCAAAACGACCCCGGAAGTTAAAACCTGCTAAAAATAGTAAATTGCCAAAATTGCCAGAAAGTTGTTTTGAGCCAGTTGGAAAAGGTGGGTGGCCACCGATATCCACTTGGATCACCTTCTCTCCTAACGTCTGCATGACCTGTTGATCTAGGATCGATCAAGAAACTGAGTCAGTGTTACGCCTCAAAATTACTCACTTCGATAGTGTCGCAAGTGTCGTCATTACAAGTGTTGTAAGTGTCGCATCTTGTCTGCAAGTGTCGCATATTAACTACAAGTGTTGCAAATTTCACAAACAGTATACTGCCATATTGCCTATGTCGTGCCTCTAACGACATAAAAAGGACACTTAAGAAACCCCAAAGACTAGTTTTGAAGAAGATAAGTCACTTGACAGGGAGTACAAATCTTTTTCCATGGAAAAAACACTCAAAAACTGAATTTTGGAGAGGAGTGCTCCCCTACCCACTATCAGGGAGTGCTGGCATTCCCTGATCCTCTTTGGGGGAGTGCTTGAGCTCCCTGTGCACCCTTTTCGGAGAGTGCTACGCTTTTTTTAGCAAATTCTGGGTTTGTGGAGGCAAATCAGGGAAGAATCCCTCAACTCCTGAAGGCAGTTGGATTCGAATAGATGGTCAAGGCATGATCTTAGGGAAGATCCTCAAATGAAGGAGAGGAATCCTCAAATTATCCCAAATATCTCTCAAGTGGTTGGACCTCTCCAAGGTTATATAAGGAGGCCTTCTCATGGTGAAAGGTACAATGGAGATTGAGAATTACAAAACTTATGATCTCATGAGTGAGATGTCATCAAAGCAACCAGTGGAGATTATTTGAGCAAAGGGGTTGGACAAGGAGAACTGGAAGAGGTTGTTGCACCTTCATTCAAAGGATTGTAAGTACTTTTACTTTTTCTCATTAAATAATCAATGCTTGGCCTGTTTCTTTCAAACTTGTGCTTGTTCCATATGAGTTTGTCTGCAGTAGATGGATATATGATTGAGCTAATGTCAGTAGAGTAGGAAGTCCATTGTACCTTTCTTTGTCTTACAGGATCTATCAGGGAGCTCAGGATTGAACCTCAGCCAGGACTTTGCAAGGAAAAACGTCGCTAATAAGGTACATATCTTTATCCTTCTCTTTCATTCATTAGCTTGATAGGATCTAAAAGGAAGTGAGTGTCCATGTTAATGACTTTTATGTATTGGTCTTAGGAGTCTAGAGACCAAGAGGGAATCCACTTGTCCGCAGGGGGATTCACCTACAACAGAAATTGGTGACTCCACTGGGGAGGAGCTTTGATTTTTGTTTCCATTCCCAGATATTGTTTTGGCCCTTTTCCCACTGATTTGATCTTCTCCACTTTGTATTTTTTATTCTTAGATTTGTTTGATTGCCTTCTTATGTCATCAGGATCACCCTGATTGACTGAATTTTCTTGAATTTTTGAGTTTTTGGGAACTTTTCTGAGCTTTTGTAGCAGAGTGCTCCCCTTCCCTTGTTATCAGTGTGCCAACACTCCCTGGTGGTCTTACATAGAGTGTTGCAGTGCTCTGGTACCCCTTACACCAGAGCGCTATCCCATTTTCAGTGAAAAACCCTCTAGGTTTTCAATTTCTGGGTTCAGTTTTTCTCTTTTGCACTTTCTCAGGGTCTCATACTCCTAGTCCATCTTGGTATTAGCTTCAAACACCTTATTTTTGATAATTCATCCTCTTTTGTTTGTATTTTTTGACATTTGTCCTTACTTTGCAATAACTCTTTGTCCTTCACGATTTGGAATCAATTTGTCATTTTCTTCTCGTTTATCTGAATGAGTGAAAACTTTGTAAAGATTTTCAAAGGTCTTTTGTACTTTTCTTTCTGATCTTTGAGTCATCTTCTCCAAGATCTTTCTCCTTCCTTTTGATTTTTTGGCTTTTTGTTTCTTGTTTGATCACAACAAGGGTGTCTTTTGGTTTATGTGAAGTTTGCTTCCAGATTTCTTAAATCTCACAACTCTTGAAGTACGATTAGCATAAGAATATTTACTTCTACTGGTTATCAGTCACATACAAACATTTTAGCATTGCATTGGATTCCTTATTAAGGACTATTGCATGAGGTCATTTCATCTTGGTGTTTGACAGTGAATGGAAAATCCTTCTCCTTCCCTTAATTAGACATTCATTGAAAGAAAAGATTGCTTATCATTTCTTATGCATGTTTTGGGAACTGAGTCATAATATCATCAGTCTTTATTGTCATACACCTCTGAGTAAACAACAACCACTAAAATCAACACTTAACTAAAATTTATCAGACCTTTTACATCTTTGTTAGCAAACCTACATTAGTTTAAGGTGTAGGGATTTGGAATAAGGTTGAAAGGATAACTATCCAAAGTTATCAAACAAACTTAGAATCTTGGGATAGGGAGAGAAAATCCAATTTTCATATAGGATTTCTAGGATCCCCCTCTCACACAGGGGTTACGCACAAGGTCGCATTCAGGAGAGTTACGGATATTATCCCTCCGTGGTTCAACTGTTTGTAGCGGTCAGATTGTATATTAGGGGTCACTTGAGGGTATACCCATGATTATGTGTGGGAGCCTCTTGAGTTGATTTCATACTTGTTATCTTTCCCATACGTTTGGATCGGAATGTCGACTATACCCACCCAGGGGATGACTGCAAGTTGGTGACCTTAGTAGCCATAATATTTAGGGTCTCACACAAGGTGACAATGAAGGGAAGTCTCACTGTACCTAGAACAGACGTTGGTCAAACTCACTTAGGCTCCTTGGAGGGTAAATCCACAATTACTGCGTGGAAGATTGCACCAAGGCATAAGTCCATTAAGTAGGTCGCTAACATAACTGATCCATCCGATCTACCCCTCCCTCTTCCTATTTTGTTCTTGCGATGTTGGATTTCATCACCAACTAGTGGTTTCATTGTGGGAAGGTTTTGTTTGATTGTTTGCTTCTCAAACTCATAGCGTGTGTTGGTTGTGTTACTTAGTGGACCTTAGGTCAAGTCAGTTTTAATGGCATCAAATCCTGAGAGTACCAATGGAGGGACCCCTTGTCCCGAGGAACCTTATACCTTTCCTTCTTTTGGAAACTTTGGTTCTCCATACATTGCACACTGAGTCTTTCGGGACTCACCATCGGATTACCGGTTTGGTTGTTCCCCACTCTGGTGATCTCGAATCCTCCTAGTGCTTCAACTACACCTAATACCTTAGATGTCAATACACCACCCACACATCAACCTCATGTCAAATTTTCTCCTTCTTCACCCATTCAGTCTCCTTCCCTTTCTCCTTTTTCACCTAGTGAAATCTCTAAAGCAAGTAGCTAGGTTGATCAGAAGAAAAAGAAACAAAAAGAGAAGAAGTAGAAGAACTTGAAAAGGACCAAGCCTCCAACAAAATCAAATGTTTAATCCTAGCAACCAGCTACTGTTAATAGTATTGGGAGTGTTGATGAGGTCAACAAGATTAAAATGAAAAATCCAAAACCCAAATTCCCTTGCAGTCTTTGTAAGGGTGACCACTTTCTAAGGGATTTCCCTGGTATTCCCAAGGTCTTAGAAATGTGGTCCTCCATGTCATAGACCTTTGCTAGACATCCCGGTGATGCCCTGTCAACTAGTGATGTTCAGGTTGGTAAGAAGAAGACAAATTTCAAATTCCCTTGTATGTTATGCAAAGGTGATCATTATTCCCACCTTTGTCCTCGCATGGACGAGGATTCTTCTCTTTTGGAAAAAATTCAACTTCCAAAAGGTTATCGTAAGTTTTCCCCCAACTCATCGTTAGTTGATGGACTGGTCAATCCGGTTCCATCCCCGATCAGTCCGGTTGATCAGGTGTTCTGATCCGTAGGATCTTTTAATGACTTATGGTTGAGTTTTAATTTTGCATGCGTTAGTTAACCATTTGAGAAAACTTAGTGAAGAATGAGGAAATAAGAGGAATTATAACAGCCATATACACATGTGCAGATCTGAAATTCAATAAAAGACAGCAAACCATAACATGCAGATTGATAACGGAGTTCGACACAACTTTGCCTACGTCTTCCGGCCTTTTCTCTGTGGGAGAGGCTTCTTTATTTCTGTTCAAATGCTAAAAAGTACATCGCTGCAATGCCAAATGGATACAATACTGATCTTGTCATGTTTGTCCAGATCTCTAGAATCCTACAAAGAAAATGGCACGCAAAACGGACGTCCGGAGCTCCTAGAAATGGTTCGACAGCGTCTCCTCCTCAAAAGCTTCTCTGCCTCAAAATGGCTTTGGCTTGGATTCTCCTCAACAAAACTCTGCTCTGAATTCCCTCTATGGCGTCAAAAGGCCTGGGTTATATCGCTGGGAAGTTGGTTGCTCATCTCCAACTTCCTCCAAGATTTTAGGCTCCAAAACTACCCAATAACTCCCAAAAATGGAGAAAATACATTAAAAATAGGCTTAACAATAATTAAAACCCAAAAATTAGTTATAAAACCCACTTTATAGTTATAATATGGGCGCTATCCCCTGATCCCCTATGCGCGCCCCTTGATTCTTGGTCATATGACTTAATATGGCCAAGCGCTAGCCTGTAGGCTAAGCGCTGGCTCCCTGTTGGCACTAACTCCTGGTTCTCGGCACAACCATAGGACCCAATGGCTAACAATTTTATCCTTACACGCTATGCACCCGCGCCCTCTTTAAGTGGTTGGTCATATAGATCATAGGTTGAACCATGGGCTGGGGCTAAGCCCCAACCCTTTTCCACTCTCCATATAATACTTTGCAATATATTTCATATCGTAGGTTTTATATCACAAGCAATAATTTGGTGTATTGGAAAAAGACCATTTCTTAAGGTGTTGGGCTTGGTGGTGGTCATGGGTTCAAATCCCATGGACCCCCAAATTTTTTTTTGAAACATGCCACTTCAACTGATGACTGGGTGACACGTGGCTATTCATGACTGGGCCACGTGGCATCTCCCAATTTGACGAATTAATGCCACTTGTCAGTTATTGATTGGTCCAGTTGCCTGCCACATGTCTGCCTTGTGACCGAACCTAACCAATCACCATCAGCCAGAGAGTGCCACGCCATCTCCTGCACAACCATCATGCCGATGTCATTAGCATTGACTTTTTGACTAGTTGACCTTTGACTTTTTACCTGTTTGGGCTTCCGATCTGAATGCGATAACTTTCACATACGGAGCCCGTTTGACAAAGTAAATATACCACCGGAATCAGGAAGACGAGACATATGCAATGGCATTGGTTTTGTTGGATTCTGAGCACTTTCATTTTTGAGCATTTTTCAAGCCCTGTCAGGCTTCTGGATCTAATTTCGGATCATGTTCAATCTAGTTTCCTCCTCAATTGAACCATGAACCCAAGTAGTTGATCCAGTTTTGTCATCGATCAGCCCTACTCTTCATCAAATGAGTGTAACCCAAGTAGTCGATCCATTTTCATCCTCAGTCAACCCCACTCTCTTGTTAGAGAGTGACACCAAAGCGATCGATCTGTTTCCACCCTTCGACCCCATTCTCCCCTTGGAGAATGAAACCTAAGTGGTCGATCCGGTCCTGTCATCGATCGATCCCACTCCTCCTTTGATGAGTGCCAAAGTGGCTGATCTAGTCCCTTCCTCGGTCAGTCCCACCCTTCATCCGAAGAGTGCCAAAGTGATTGCTCTAGTTACATCATCGGTCAATCCCACTCTTCCTCTGAAGAGTGCCCGCGTGGTTGATCCGATACCATCATCGGTCGATCCTACTCTCCCTCTAGAGAGTAAACCCAATATTGCCCATGTTTTTCTCGTTGATACAGAATCTACCATGCTGGGGGGCATTCCTCCTTCTCCTATGAAACCCCCTCCAAGAAATGAGGCCATCCTTTTTGATTGGGGCGCGCTAACTGGACCTTGTCTTCCCTCCCACATTCCTTTCCAGATTACAGTATAGGTTTGTGGTCGGGACGTTCCTCAAATGATGATAGATGAAGGTGCGTCTATTAGTATTTTGTCCTCTGTTGCTTGGCATGCTTTGGGTTGTCCTCAGCTTGCATCGGTTACACAGAATCTGTTAGCTTTTAACATAAGAACTAGTCAACCTTTAGGGACCCTTCCTTAGTTTCTGGTAACTTTGGGAGGGAAAACTATCTTTACTAATGTCATGGTAGTCCAAGACCCCTTGGATTTCTCTTTACTCCTTGGGTGAGATTATGTCTATTCCATGAAAGCGGTTGTGTCCACTCTTTTTCATGTTATATCTTTCCCTCACGATGGAAGAATTGTGACTATTAATCAACTTTACTTCATTGGTCCTGACTAGATTACCTCTATGAATGGTTCTTATATGACGATAGTATCGCCCCCGTTGCATGTCAATTATGTGGCGTTGTCTCCCATGACTTCAACTTCTAATGATTTGGATCGAATAGTTGACATGGTGATCTCTTCGGTAGGGCTATTGGAGACTGATCGACTTACCCCTGTCATGACCCTCGACATGTATTCCTTCCAGAGTGATTTTCTTCCATCCAGTGAAGATCTATTGGAAGCCATGACTGAGTTTTTTCCCTTGACGTGGTGTCCTTCCAGAGTGTTATTTTCTTGGAAGCCATGATCAAGAAGAGTCCACGAGCATATTTTTTCTCTCTGTGGCAAGCTCGTTAAAAAATGAAATAGAGGTCACGAGAATAGTTTTCTCTTCTCTGTGGAAAGCTTGTTAAAAAATGAAACAAAATCTTTGAGCATCATTTTCCTCTCTGTAGCAAGCTCGTTAAAAATGAAACAACAATCTGGGGATTGAACCCGAAACCCTGAGCATAGTTCTTTTCCTGTGTCAAGATCATTTAAAAATGAAACAATCACCTCTTTTGAACCTTCATTTCATCCACCCTTATCTGTTTTCTCCATCTAGTAGAGAAATTGGTGACAACCTCACAGTTGGTGAATGAATTGAAGCTTGGAGGGCATGTCTCCAGCCTTTGATGATCATTATGGAGCTAAATCACTAGCTTTCAAGCTGGAGGCATACCGAGTTTAGTCTTTGTTCTTTATCATGCTCGTAAATAATGAGAATGCATCCGGATAAAATTTTATCTCTTTTTTGGACCTACATGGATATACGAAAAAGGAACCCCTTGGAGTCTTCTTTGAGCTCTTTTTAGACTCTCTAAACATGAAAAGATTGTCGAGTGATCTTGCTTCCTTTCGCACTTGTTAAAAGGTTTGAAAGGGCGTCTTTCGAGTGATAATTTATCTCTTTTTTTGGCCTCATGAGACTAACATTACGAAAAAGGACAACATTGGAGTCATCTTTAAGTTATTTTCAGACTCTCTAAATATGAAAAACCACCGAGTTTACCTTCTCTGGACTTGTTAAATAATCATACATTGAAGGGCCCATATGGGACCGAACCCTTACTTCTTCTAGTTCACTAAACAAAGGAAGAGGGACTTACCGAAGGTGAGTCCCATCGAGCATGTGCTACCCTCCTCGAGCTCATTAAATTAAAAAGAGGTACTCGTCTATCTGGATGGGGGGGAAATTGAAAGAGGCAAGCCAAGCAGTTTTTTGAGAACACTACCAGTAACTCTTATGGTTGCCCTTGAACAAAACATTTTGTCTTTACACGCATTTTAATCCATTGAACCTCTGCACTGAGCCAATCCTCTGAGTTTCTTTTACTCCTTTGGGTCACTTGACGAAAGTCACAACATCCACTGCATCATCAAGTTTTGGTCCATGTCAAGTTTCTGCTAATGTGCCTCAGTGTTCAAGGGAAGTATCTGCCTCGAGAGTCAGCCATCACAAATATCATGTTTCAATACCTGTGTCAGTCCATGTTCATTTGATCTACCAATTACATCTCTATGTCTGTTTCATGTCATTGATGGGGGATACATCAAGGCCCTCCTTTGACGAGTCTATTCCTGTCGACTTCAACACATTATCCAAGGACTCAAACTTAGAAACTAGATAGTACCTTGGGACCTGCATGCCTCAATGGAAGGACTCCTCGTGTCTGACAGTGGGTTTACATCATTGACCTTTGATTGGATGATTCCATTGATTTTCGACTTCATCTCATCTATTCACATTCGTCAGAATGTACTAGAGTACCTTGGGAATCATTGACATCAATGGTGATTTCCCTCACGCTTGTTAACGGTTTACATCATTGACCGATAATCAAGTGGTTTCTGCCATGTTTAACATCAAGACATATATTCACATGGTTAGATTCATACTACATCGGGATCGGTAAGAAGACCCTGGGTTGAGTCATCACTCTTATATGTACTTTGCCCAGGTTACGAAGGAGTTCTCTTGAACTATGACACATATGTTGTTACATAGATCCACTTTGTATTGGTCGTGGCTATGTCTTGTCATTTCATAGATCCACTATGTATTCTTTGTGGCTACGATCAGTTTAGGTCATAGGAGTATAGATCCACATTTTATCTACAGTGGCTATACCATTTTTTCAATATAATTATGGATCTGTAGTGTATTTTATGGCGTCCATACCTAAAAAATATTTATCACTAAAGCATAGGTATGCCTGCCTTGGGTTTGAAACATGTCACAATATTTGTTTGATGGTTGTGTGCAACTTTTTCCAGTTTCTCTGCATCCATAACCTTGCTCAAAAAAGTCTATAAAGTACTTCAGTCATCATTGTCTTATAACTTCGTACTTTGGGGGGAAATCTGTTACACCTCAAAATTACTCACTTCGATAGTGTTGCAAGTGTCGTCATTACAAGTGTTGTAAGTGTCGCATCTTATCCGCAAGTGTCGCATATTAACTACAAGTGTTGCAAGTGTCACAAACAATATACTTCCATCTTTCCTATGTCATTCCACTAACGACATCACAAAGACACTTAAGACACCCCAAATACTATTTTTGAAGAAGATAAGTCACTTGACAGGGAGTACAAACCTTTTTCCATGGAAAAAAACACTCAAAAACTGAATTTTGAAGAGGAGCGCTCCCCTACCCACAGTCAGGGAGTACTGGCACTCTCTGAGCCTCTTTAGGGGAGTGCTTGAGCACCCTGTGCACCCTTTTGGGGGAGCACTACCCTTTTTTTGGTAAATTCTGGGTTTGTTGAGGCAAATCAAGGAAGAATCTCTCAACTCCTGAAGGAAGTTGGATTCGAATAGATGGTCAAGACATGATATTAGGGAAGATCCTCAATTGAAGGAGATGAATCCTCAACTTATCCCAAAGATCTCTCAAGTAGTTGGACCTCTCCAAGGTTATATAAGGAGGCCTTCTCATGGTGAAAGGTACAATGGAGATTGAGAATTACATCAAACTTATGATCTCATGAGTGAGATGTCATCAAATCAATCAATGGAGATTATTTGAGCAAAGGGGTTGGACAAGGAGAACTGGAAGAGGCTGTTGCACCTTCATTCAAAGGATTCTTAGTAATTTTACTTGTTCTCATTAAATAATCAATTCTTGGCTTGTTTATTTCAAACTTGTGCTTGTTCCATATGAGTTTGTCTGTAGTAG
>JASDQU010310505.1:0-13641 GCA_032191745.1 Picea mariana
ATAGCATCATTAGATGCTATTTTTCAATAGAAACATACCCAAAAAAACATCGTTTAGGGCCTCAAAATGGCCCCAGAAGTTCAGGACCCGAAAAAATTGCTAAAAATACTAAACTGTGCGAAAACTGAAAAACTGAAAGAAGCAATGGTGGGGGTACAAGTGGATTAGGTGGGTGGCCACCAATATCCACCTGGATCAGAGGAGGGGATGAAGGAGAAGAGAAAGGAGGAGGCGAAGCTACAGCGCCTAAAGACCCCCCTATGGGAACAGTAACACCACAAAAGAGAAAGGTTTCTCCGAAGAAGCCTTCAGAAAGAAAGAAGACGCATGCTAATAAGCCCCAGCTGGAGGCCATGCTCACGGAGGACGATATCAGTCTGGTCCACGAAGCTATGGAGGACGCTTCTGAGGACATATTACAGAGATATGGAGAGAAGCAGGAGGAGCTATATGGAAAGATCGAAAAGGAATTGAAGGAAGTACAACAAGTTGTTTGTTTGTCTGCGCAGTACCTACTATGCATTCCTCATCATAGATTACAAAATTGGGGGATGAACCAACCCAATTGAGAATATTTGCAGATGCAACATAAGCTCAACTTCAAAGAGTCTAGGAAGAGAAGGAGAAGGCTACAAAAGCCTTGAAACAAGAGAAAGATTAATCCTTAGAACAATTACGAATAGTGCAGTACAGTGTAGTTGCCTACGAAAGTGAGAGAGAATAGTTTCAGGCGATGCTTCAGGAGGAAAAAGCCCATCTACAGAGAGAAAATGATCAGTTGCTTGCAGAGCGGGCCATGGTCAAAGAAGTAGTGAGTAAAGCATGTCACTCTATGCCAAAATTAGCACAAGAGGAGAAAGGGTCGTTCGAGGCTCAAGTGTTGAAGCTTGTTGAGACCATCCAGCAGCTTCAGGCTAGAATAATAGAATTGGAGGCCCAAGCAGTACCAAACACCCCATAGGAGGTGCATGACCAGAGGTAGGAAACTGTTAAGAACACAGTCGTAAGGATCATAGCCCTCTCCTTGGAGTGCAAACAGCTGAGTGATATAAGCACACAAGTATATGAACGCCTCGTCAATGATCCAGAGCTAAGAAAGATGGAAGCGCAGTTATAGAAGGCGCAACAACAGAAATTTTCCGTGCAGGTGCAGATGAAGTTGCTCATCACCGTAGAAATAATGAAGAGATATCAAGAGAAGCGTGCAGTACAGCAGCAAATCACTGCCCTCCAGGGAAAGGTAGTGGAAGTCACGCAGAAGTTGCAACCTGTGCAGGATGAAGCCTACAAGGTGTTCGAAGAGATTGATGGACAGGGATCGCAATTGGACCAAGTGGTTGCATCAATAGAACAACGTCGGGAAGGGCCTATTACAGAGAAGACGATCTAGGAGCTTGTTAAGCAAGAGGCTTAGGCGAAGAAACAAGTCGAGGCAGCCTGAGTTAATCTCGAGGCCTTCGAAGCAGCATTATCCAGACCTGAGTGACTCGGGATGATTCACAAGTGAATGTTGGGGGCATGTTGGCCCTCGACCAAGTTTTGAGGAAACCTTGGTCAGAGTTGACCCACTTTTGGACTTCGACACATTGGTCAAGGAAGGTGCGCCCAGGCGGAGCTGAGATCGCAGATCTCATCGATTTTGTGGGCTATGTGGGCCCAGTAAGGGGTCCTCTAGGGTTTTTGTAATGGGTTTATGGGATGTCATCCCATGGGTTCTCCCATGTTTATGCCTTATTGTAAGGTATTGTAAAAGTATAAATAAGTAAGAATGTATGGTAGAAGGAGAAGTCTTGAGAGCTAAGTGCAAGTAGTTTCGAGTTGCTTTGTGCAACAAAATGTATATGTGTTAAGGCTTTGTGCTTGATAGAGAAGTTGGCTCTGTGCCATGACCTAGTTTTGGAAGGAGGATTTGGCGCTCAGTGCGCAGATCTCCTGTCTAGTGCGAAGCTCGACTCTGTGGCTTAGTGCACAGGAGTGAATGAATGTAGTCTTCAAACGAATAATAAAGAGGCGAAGCGGTTGGTAGACATAGCTCCACACTGGGGTGAACCACCTATATCTTGTGTCTTTGGGTTGCTTTGTGCTATGTTGTTTATGTTATGAATCTGCTCAGTGATTTGATTATTATATATGATAGATAGATCTGTTATTTCTTAAGTGCTTTACTTGTGTTGAGGGTAAATGAATGTTAGATTTAACTCAGTGCTAAGTGCTTGGGATATGTAATCATTTATTGTTACTACGTCGATCTATCTTTGGGTATGTTCTACGATGTTAATAAGGTAAACAAACTAATGCATGTCACTTCCTAGATTTATTAGAATACTCTGTGAAGTGTTGTTATCACAAATCTGTGTCCCAGCTTCATTATAGACACATGCGTCCTGTAACCCCCCATGCTTCTACCTCGAGTGAGACCTCGCCTACTTCGCAGGTGTCGCCGAAAGGGCCAATAGTTGGGGTTTTGTTGGTGCATTGTTAAGCGTTGAAACCCGGGTCTTCCCCTGTGCCAACATGGATTCATAATTAAAATAAGGGTTCTGGAAATCCATAATTAAAACAAGGGAAATAGATGCAAAGCAGCTAGTCCCTGCCAAGCTTAATATAAATATAAATTGCTTACCCATTGAATGATTTTTGAATGGTTAATTACAATCAAATTGTTTACCCACCGAATGAAGTTAGATTCCTCTTAGGGAGGCCTTAATTTATGGATGGTCTACCACATATATGTGTAACAAAACCACTTCAGAACTATACAAGTCTCTATTCTCTATTAACATTTGAGTGTGAAAATACCTATCAAATTTTTTTGCATGCACGAAATAAAATAATGTTTGATTGTTAATTTTATGGTAGCCAAAATAGGCAATAGTTACTTCCCATGTGGTCAACATACATATGGTCACCACTCACAATATGCATGTCCAAGGTGAGCCAGTTTATAGCTTTTATGATGGAAAAGTAGGTCATAGTTGTATCCCATGTCGTCGGCATGCATATAGACACGAATCACAATATGCATGCCCAAGGTTAACCGATTTGAAGACACAATAAACCTATGTGTAGGAATAATCATAGTGGTTATAAATTATACTAGATAACAATAGTAGCCAGAGGAAAAACAACCKCCATGGACAATGATRATGACTCTATAAGACAACCTCTAGTTCTTTATGCATATTGCATTCATGTCACTGGTGCAAGGATGAGTTGATAAAAATGGAAATTATTCTTGTGCTTCACCATGTACAAAGTGGATTATAATCACTTTTCACCCCAATTTCTAGAGAAGCTCTTGCAGATGATATTATGCCACTATTGTCCACAATATTGAAAGATTATATCATGTCTCCGACTTATTTTTGGGTTCAACTCCTTTAACATACTTATAGCCTTCCACCACCTCAAATAATGACATGAGAAAGTGTACAAGTGCAATACTTTGTTCCAAAATCTAACAATAGACATCCATTGTTCCAAAGGATTTTCTAATGCTATGAAATGAGTAGTTTTCCCCTCTTCCAAAAAAAAATTACCCATTCAATTAAAATTCATAAAAAGCTTCATGTATTAAAATAAAATTCAAAATCACAAACAAGTTGCTCTTTTGTTAAAAAAAATACATAGCTACAATCTCCATCAATCGACAATATCTTGCATCGATCGTTCTTTAAAATTGTTATGATAAAAAAAAATTGGCTTAGTTAATGTTAATGTGTGTCATTAAAAATAAATATATACCTTAAACACAAGTGATTGTATCACATAGAAGCAGATAACAATCGCTATATTAATAAGGAAATGGAATAGAATAAATATTATCCTATGGCTATCCATCTAATCGATAGAAGGAGAGAAAATAGAGGATTTCGTGGGGGCGAGAAGAAGAAAAGAAGTGGATTTTTCTAAGGGAAGCATGTATGTAGAGAAGAATGGAAACATACGTGAAAAAAGTAGCATGTGGCCATAGAAAAAGGAATCGACTACAATAACATGCATGCAAAGAAGAAGGGAAACTTCAATTAAGCACTTGGTGGTAGTGGAAAAAGGCATAAACTACCTGTAGTGACATGTGGTTAAGTGTTTCTGACAAATAGTGGAAAATATTCAAAACACACTAGGCCCAATTGCATCCCATCACAATTCCCAATTACATTCCATCACAATGCCTCAACGAATCAAAAAATTAAATATAAGAAATTATTTTTTTTAACAAATAAATTTTGTTTTTCCAAAATTTGAAATTAATATAAGGTTCGAGGTTTTTTCAAAACATTAGGAAATTGTGAATTCATGGAAGTAAATAAAAGGGATTCAAAGGGAATTGACCACCAAGTGAAAAATATAGTCTTTGTAGAGGCAGAGGCAGGGATTAATAATACTTGTGAAAAATATTTATATAGTTAATACCTTTATAACAATATGTATCAAGTGGATGGGTAACTAATATGGGAAAAGAGTCCTGGCCTTCGATCTTGGAGCCATCTGGAAACCGCGCACGTAGGTAAAGCTCAAGCTCTGATCTAGGGTTCGAGTTCTTGTGCTTCCATGCCAAGCCAGGGTGGAGGGGAGCCGCCACCCCCTCCCTCCCCAACCATGTCCTTCAAGAAACTAGTTGCAGCTTGCAGGAAGAAAGCGCCCCAGGCAGAAGTGCCAAGTTTTGTGAAAAAACTAGATGATGTTCCAGAGATTAACCTCCCACCAGAACAACCAATGAAAGTAGCGCTCTCCCTCTCAGATCGTGGTCTGGTAGGTCAGTTCATGGGCCTCTAGCCCTCAACCAAGACAACAGATAACTGGATTCAAAGGAACTGGCGACCACTTATAACAAACAGTGTAACTTGTTACGCGGTTGGAAGGGGCTACTTTATCTTCGAATTCATCTCTCAGGAGGACCGTGATCTAATCTTCAGGAATGGGCCTTACTTCATGGGCACACAAGGGCTCTATCTGAACCGGTGGACTCCAAACTTCGACCCAGCTTCGGAAGTGCCAAAAGACGTCCCTGTCTGGGTCAGACTCCCAAACCTGCCAATCCACTGCTGGAACTCCTCATCGCTACAATCTATCAGGAATGGACTAGGCCACTACATTGACAGAGCCGATCCAAAAGATCAATATTCCTGTGCAAGAATCTATGTGGAAGTTGATTTGGAAATAGGCTTGCCGGAAGCGGTAAAACTGAAGGTTGGAGATTGGCAACATCTAAAAAAATTGGACTATGAGAAGCTCCCGTTCAAATGTAGAGGAGCCATGAATATGGACATTTTCAAAGAAACTACCCAAAAACCCCAAATACAGAGAAACCAGGTGAGGAAGGTTGGCAGCAACCCCGGAAAGGAAGGTCGAAGTCCAAAGGCCCAAGAAGGGAAAATCCAACTCCCACCCAAGACAAACCCGGAAACAAAGAGATAGCAAACAGCTTTATGGCACTGGGTAATGGGGGTGAGACAGCGGATCCAAGCAAAGTCGTCCAAGATGAAGAAGAACGAGGCGCCCAAATCCCGAAAAGCGGAGAAACTCAAAAAACAGCAGAAGAAGTGGAGAAACCCATCTCCCCTCCAAGGAATGGAGTGACTCAAGGCATCGAGGAGGGGGAGATCTCATCAAGGAATGAATCAGAAGAAGCAAGTGAAGCCTGGGACACCCCAAAGAAGCTGGGGAGAGGCAGGAAATCCAAGAAAGCGGAAAGAGACCAGGAAACCTACAAGGACGTTCTAAAAGGCGCACAGCCAACCATCAAGTAATTGATCGGGGTAAGGCAAACCAGGAAGCTAGCCAAGGCCTCCCAAGGAGGCCATTCTCCCCCTCAAAGTAATCAATGAAGTTAACTTCCTGGAACTGTAGGGGTCTAGGCAGCAAAAGGAAGGAAGAAGCTCTCAAGGACTTAATCAGAGCATCAAAAACGGACATCCTACTTATCCAGGAAACCAAGATGAGTCAGCAGGACTCTATTAAAGTCACAAAAAACATATGGAGAAGCAGCCAAGGTTTAGCCAAAAACGCCAGAGGCACGTCAGGAGGGCTCTGTACCCTGTGGAACGCCTCCAAAATAGACCTGATCCGCTCAGATTCTTGCATGCATTGGATCTTTTCCCAACTGCTCCACAGAGAGTTAGGGCATACAGTAATTCTCTTTAACATCTATGTCCCACAGCATATAGAAGAAAAAAAGAATTGTTGGAAAGCCCTCCTAGACTACCTAACAGACAATGAGCTAAAAAACATCATACTCGGAGGAGACTTAAATGTAACTCTGGCCCAAGAAGAAAAGTGTGGGGGATCTATTGTAAGGGACCCAGCTAGAGAATGGGTGGAGGACCTAATCTCAGCATGGGACTTAAAGGATATTAAGCCGCTCAGGGGACACTACACTTGGACCAATAAAAGGGTAGGTCCGGGGCATATCGCTGCCCGTTTGGACAGATTCCTTGTCCAAAGTTCGTTCTTGACCCTTGGGCTCGTAGCCACTTCAAAAATCCTCCCCCACAGTACCTCTGACCATAAGCCAATTAGTCTAGAGCTGAGGAAGGACTAAAGCCAGGGGCCCATCCCCTTCCGATTTAATCCTTCATGGACACAGGACAAAGATTTTCTGTGCAAAGTCTCCAGTGTATGGACAAGCAAGGTAAATGGCTCCGCGTTTTATGTCTGGGAAGAAAAATTACGTAGGCTTAAGGCTGCGCTAAAATGTTGGGCAAAAAGACAATCGGATCCAACCACCCTATGCATAGAAGCACAAAGGAGTCTGGAAAGTCACCAACTCGATTTGGAAAATAGGGCGATCACACAGCAGGACTTACTTAAAGAGGACCAACTTCAAAGGCAATGGCACAAAATCTGCAGAGAGGAAGAAGGCTATTGGAGGCAAAAGTCTCGAAGCCTCTGGCTGAAGGAGGGAGACAAAAATACCAGCTATTTTCATAAGCAGGCGGAAGCAAGGAAACACTATAAGACTGTGACAGAAATTCAAGTCCAAGGCACCACAATCTCTGATCCAGAGGGCATTAGACAGGCAGCTTTTGAATCATTTGGAACCCTCTACTCAGAAACTCAAAGGGCAAGCGTTGACCCTCAAAGGTACCCCCTCTCCGTCGTTCCAAATCTAATAAAAGACGACATCAACCTCAGGCTTGTGGAGGAAGTCACGCAGCAAGAAATAAAAGAGGCCCTGGACCAAATGCACCTAGATAAGGCCCCCGGACCGAATGGATTTACAGCCAGATTCTATCAACGGTGTTGGGAAATAATCAAATCAAATCTAACCAAAATGATAAGAAAATCACAAGCGAGCTGCAAGCTAGGAGGAAGCACAAATTCGGCCTTCCTGGCACTCATCCCAAAAGAGAAAGGAGCACTCAGCTTTAGTCGATTCAGGCCGATCTCCCTTTGTAACACAAGCTACAAAATCCTTACCAAGGTCATCGCAAACAGACTTAAAACGGTACTTCCTCTCATAGTATCGGAGAATCAGGGAGGCTTCATCAAAGGTAGGTAAATAGCAGACAACATAGTCCTGGTGCAAGAATCCCTTCATTCAAGTCTGTGCAGAAAAGATAAAGGTATGATTATTAAACTAGATCTTGCAAATGCTTTTGACAGAGTTAGTCATAATTTCCTATTTGAGGTAATGCGGAAGCTCAGATTCGATCAGTCCTTTGTGAATTGGATAAGAGCCTACATAGGGTCGCCTTGGATAGCCCCCATGGTAAATGGAAGAGTAACAAAAATTTTCAAAGTGTCTATAGGTTTAAGGCAAGGATGCCCTCTCTCGCCCCTCCTCTATGCAATCCAAGCCTCGGTTCTTAGCTATCAGCTGGAAAATTCCAGAATCCAAAGCAACCTCCAAGGGCTAAGAATAGCACAAGGTGTGAAGGAAATCAACCATGCGCAATTTGTGGATGACACCCTGCTGCTAGGGGGAGCAAGTCTGTTAGTAGCAAAAAGGTTCAAAGAGGAGCTTGATGCATATGTTGCAGTCTCAGGCAGCGAGATAAGTCAAGCAAAAAGCAAGATATATGGGTGGAACATAACTCCCAAAGAAATGCTGGGAATTTCCAGAGTTTTGGGGATGGAAGGGCACGTCAACTAGGAGGCCTTCACCTACCTAGGAATCCCTATATTCAAGGCAACTCCAAGGGCCGCGCAATGGAACCATTTAATAGACAAACTAAAAAAGAGAATTTCCTCCTGGGGGGCGAACTGGCTGAATTTAGCAGGGAGGATAGTTTTAATCAAATCCGTCCTGGCCAGTGTACCCATCTATCAGAACTCTTTGTTTCTAGCTCCAAACTCCACAATCCAAAAAATGGAGGCAATGTAGAGAAGCTTCCTGTGGGAAGGTGGAAATAAAACGGGAAGGAGACTTCACCTTATAAGCTGGGACAAAATTTCCAAACCCCTCCTGGAAGGAGGTCTTAATTTCAAAAAAACCCAATTGCAGAATCTGGCTTTAGGGGCGAAATTGCTCTGGCACATTGTTAGCGGGGATCTTTCCTGGAGCAAGGAGGCCATGTGGAAAAAATACTTCATAGGCACAAGGAAGAGGTGCATCGAAAACCCTTGTAGAGAGACTAAGGGGTCCCCAATCTACACTCTCTGCAAAAAGGCCATGGCCCTGTTCACTCCTCACCTCACCTGGGTGCCGAGAAACGGGAAAAAAGTTAAGATTTGGTAGGACTCTATCCTAGGTGACCCCCCTCTAGAATTGAGTCAGGATCTACAGCATCTAAAAGGTTGGATGGACGAGCAAAATCTAAAGATGCTCTTCGATATCTCAAAGTGGGGGAATGACAGAGGCCAGTCGTGGCAAGGATGGGAAGTGGGCAATCTCCCTCCAGATTTAGAGGTTGACTGGTGCACCCTAAAACTCAGACTTCAGGGGAAAGCCCCCATTAAAAAAAAAGGGAAAGATGAGAGAGGGTGGGGGAAGAATGCTCAGCCATACTCCACCTCATTGGGATATACCACCTTCCGAAGCATCCCCCACGTCCCACCCAACCCGGCCCTTTGGAAATCCATATGGAATTCTAAATCCATCCCCAAAATAGACATGTTTCTCTAGACCCTCAGTCACAACAGCATCCAAACAGGGGAGAACCTCCAAAAGAAAGGTTGGGAGGGCCCCTTTAGGTGCCCCCTGTGTCAACAAGCAGAAGAAACCTTAGATCACCTCCTTCTCAACTACAATTACTCAAAAGAAGTTTGGAGGCTGGCAGTTGGATTGCAAACTGATCTTCCCCTTCCTCAAAACATTAAGTCACTCCTCCAAAGTTGGCAGGCCCTTTATCCCTTCCAAATTAAGAATCAAAGTTATGCCTCGGGGCTTTGGCAAACAATTCCAAGGTTTATCCTTTGGGGGCTCTTGTTGGAAAGAAACAATAGAGTGTTCAAGGATAAGAAGAGGAGTGCCCCTCTAGTGAGTGCAAGTATTCAAGCATTCTTTGGCGAATGGGCTAGTCACCATCGTCATCCTCAATACAGCAGGAAGCTGGAAGAAAAAGAAGAGCTTTGGTTGGCCCAATTCAAAATACAAATGCAATCTGGAAACACAGGCAACATCATTATTCAAGAGAATTGGGAAATAAGGATAGGGAGGAAGGAATTCGACAAATGGAAAAAGGAAAAGGAGGCCTATATTTTGTCCTTCGACGGGGCCTCAAAGGGCAATCCAGGCCAAGCAGGAGGAGGTGGAATGATTGTGAGCCCTAACGCAGAAGTCATGGTGCGATATGTCATTGGCTTAGGCATCACCACCAACAACTATGCAGAAGCAATGGCACTTTGGCAAGGCTTCTACCAAGCCAGAAGGATCGGAATCCGAAATTTGATTATCACAGGAGACTCCTGCATGGTAATTAGAGCCATAATCCGTTCTTCAAAAAACCAAAGCACTCAGCTCAATAATTTGCTGGACAGAATTTGCCTCCTCCTTAAAAAGTTCGACTCATACCAATTGTTTCATGTTCTGCGAGAGTTGAATAAGGAAGCGAACGAAGAGGTGAATCGAGGCGTCCTCTTGGCACCAGGGTGTATGAATACAAGCGGTCAGTTATCCACGGTGGACATGCCTTGACCCACCTCCACACAAAGAAAGAGGCTCATGCAAGTGGCAAAGTGGGGGACAAAATCAAATCGACAGCGTCCAGACTCAGCCAATAAAGAGGCATGTGACAGGACAAATTGGGTAGAGGACGGCCCAAGGAAGATCGGATCTCTTGCACAGAGGAGACAACAGGACTATCCACCCATGCCTCTTGGGGAAATCAACGAGGGGTGAAATGATGAATGCAAGGAGGGAAAGATTAAATTCGTGAAGCATCCCTAGCCTGGGAGCAGACCCAATCTTAGTTGTGAAGTGAATCCAACTGAGAGGAGGAAGAGCGCGCGGAATAGAGAAGGGAAGATGGCTGCAAGTTCAAGTTGAAATCTCACCATGGAGGAGCGACTGAAACTTATGGACGAAACGCTGGAAAGCTTGAAGAAGACGCTCCAGTACCAGCTCGATTTCCTGGAGAACTTAGACTCAGAGGCGGGCAGGCGACTGGAGCAACTGGAGCAGGATATTTCCACTGTAAAATTTGGATTTAAAGAGGAGCTTGGCAAATTGCACCAGGAGCTGAAGAACCTGAAAGATGAATTTGAGGAACGGATCGGTCAATTGGAAGGAAAAATGTCCAAGTTGAACATCGAATGGGGGAAGGATCCCAAAGAGTAGGCATCCGCTGGGTCTGCAGCGATTTCTTCCCATCTCAAGCACCTTTGACATTTTGTATAGAAGTCAAGGCTATAAAATAAATATGTTCTCAGGAGAACCAAACCTCCTCCGGGGGTGATTGTTAATTTTAGCACTTCTAGTAATGCAACTTAGCTTACTGCAGGCAGTTGCTCAATGCAAATATGTCATTTTGTAACCGAATAGTGGCTAGTCCACGGATTAATACAAATCTCACTAATCGTTTCTGTCAAAAAAAAAAAAACAATATGTATCAAGTGCAAAAACATAAAAACATAGATCAAACAAGGGAAACACTTAATAAGATAAGAAAAACTAACATTTAACATATTATAACAATATGTATCAAGTGCAAAAACGTAGATCAAGCATGGGAAACACTTAATAAGATAAGAAAAACCAACATTTGACATACTATGGAATAACCCTTGTTAGTATTATAACTGTTAACAACTACACGGGTTTGGTTAAAAGGGGAAGAATTAATACTATCCCATGATTAATGATAATTTTATCATGCCAATATAAGATCATTTTTATGTATGGCCAACCTTCTTAGCCGATTTGGGCACCTAAGATGAGGCATAGGAATTTCTTTAAAAAAATCCTTTTGAACTTAATGTTGATGTTTGGATCCTTTCTTGGTTCATACAAAAACCTTAGAAATGTTCAACTAATGTTTTGTTGTCAAACATTTATGCTTTGTTTAGTAGACAGGGTGATGCACTTTTATGAGAAAGTTAATGAGAAAAAGGGAATTACAAAATATGAATATGTTGATAAATTGAGTTAAAGAATAAATTGGATATATTCATTGGAGAGGATTGTTTCTCCATACACAACATTAAATAAATTGGATGGCCAAATGAAAGAGGCAAAGTATGTGCTTGAGATTAACTATGTTGAAAAAATGGACGAGAATCATAATGAACATATTGTGCGGTGTCAGAGATAAAATTTAGTTATTTTTGGACTCATTAGCTCCTATCCACATAAATATTTGACTTATTAAGGTTTTTTTTATAACTGAAACTGGGAAACAATTTTATTAATAAAAAAAATTGTATAGCATAACTAAACAACGTTTGTACATCACTTTTATAGCTTCGAAAATGACTAAGCTTAATATATTTTTTTCAATATTTTTTTGCTTACATAAGATATTGGAATTTTTCATATAAGTTTCTTGAATACCTTAATAAATTCTAACAAACTAGTTACAAAAAAAAAACACAAAAACACTACATAATTAACCTAGAAGAAGACATTCAAGGATTGTTTGATGCTTCAATTGAATATTCATTTATGCTTCATGTGTTCTCTAATCATGCTTGGATTTTCTTCTTCTTGTAATGGGGAGAGGTTTTTGATTCCTTCTTCAGAACTCACAAAATTACCAACTTAATAAGAACTGTGAACTCAAAACAAGAACTCTAGCCTTTAAAATCCATATTTTTGCATAAAAAACATGAAAATCAACCCCCAAATCAAAAAGTGGTGCTACATGTAGCACCATTTTTTGTAACTAGGTAAAAATTACTACTTTTTTCAAGCATGGGCTTAAAAGATCAAATGGTTGCTCAAAAAAACTTTAAAATCAACCCCAAATCAAAAAGTGGTGTTATCGATAGCACCATTTTTTGTAACCGGGTCAAAATTACAACTTTTTTTAAGCATGGGCTTAAAGGATCAAATGGTTGCTAAAAAAATCTTTAAAATCAGCCCCCAAATCAAAAAGTGGTGCTACCGGTAACACCAAGTTTTCTAACCGGGTCAAAATTACAACTTTTTTCAAGCATGGCCTTAAAACATAAATAGTTGTTTCGAAAAACCTTAAAATCAACACCTAAATAAAAACATGACGCTACCTAAAGAAAAATGTTTTTTATAAACGTTAAAATTGCAGCTAATTACGACTTAATTGAAACTGTGTCCTTGACAGCAAATCCCACACAAATAAAAAAACCCAAAATTGGATCACTTGAAAATTTATTTACTAACCTTTTTTTTTCTTAAATTTACATTAAAAAATAAGAGAATATTTTCACAAATATATTTTTTTTATGAAAACAAAAAATCATAGTTGCATGGGAACCACTCCCAGCATTTTCAACATTTTTGAAACCTGCTCCCAACGCTCCGGGAGCTTGAGAACGTCTCCAATTGGCTGATAATTGTTTTGGAAACTTGGGAGCTTCAACATCAAGAAAATGGGAGCTTGGGAACTAATTTCTGAAATAGAGAGTTTTAAATTAAAATTCTATTAAATTAAAATGTAAATATTGTTATTCCATTATTACAAATATTTTCATTATATTTATTTAAAATATTACTATAAAGCAAAAAGACTAAACTACACTTAATATTATTAAGTAAAAAAAATTAATACTACTCACTTTATAGTTGTGGATATGAAAAATTTTAATGCATGTGTGTTTTTCTTTAGAATAAATCAATACACTATTCATGACAAACATTTGCTCCAATGTATTGTTGCTATCAACCAACCATATCTCCAAATTACAAGAGTATCACTATTTAGCTTTTTCCAATTAGAATAAGAATAATTCTTCAAATTTACAAAGATGTTTGAAGTTTATATATGTAAAGTTTAATTTGTAAAAGATGTTCAAACTTTATATATGTATTCTAAATTTTGTTTCTCATTCTCTAATGGAATCATGTTAAACTTTCAATATTGTATTAAATATATTCATATAATTATTAATACAAATTAAATTAGTAATTTTGATATTGTAGTTGTTACTTATTGCAGTAGGAACAATGTTGTCCTAGATTAAGGTTGTCTTGGATTGACCTTCAATTTTATCATTATCTAGATAGATTGTAATCTAAAATATTTTATTTTTTTTAAAACTCTTCCCAACGTTCCTACGTTCCAG
>JASDQU010310507.1:0-10405 GCA_032191745.1 Picea mariana
GTTCATCTAAAGCACTAATCAATTTTGCATCATAATTGTCTTCATTTTCAATTATTTTTTCTGTCTCATTTCCTTCATGGCATTCTATTTCAAGATGTCCACATTTTTCACAATTAAAGAACAACAACATACCTCTGGTGATTATGTACTCTTCATCTTCTGAATCTGTTTGACATGGTGAACATAATTCTGCTTGATCGATATCTGAATCTTCTTTGTCATTTTTTGAATCTGTGATGGGTGAAGAATATATGTCATGTAACTTATCCCAAAGTTCTTTGGCCAATGAACATTTACCAACCTTTTCTCTTACCGGATTATGTAATCCTTCCCATATGAAATCCATTACTAGTTTTTTTATTCTTCTTCAATTCCTTCTTGGTTGTAGTCTTTGCCCTTTTTGAACTATCATATCATGTAACAACTGATAGCCAAATATAATGTCCCTGTGCCTGTAAAAATACTTTCATCCTTCTGCTCCACATCTCATACTTAAAACCATTCTGGCCATTAAACCTTGGTACTCCATTATCAGAATAATCCATGATCTCCTTCAAGTGGTTAAATTGTTTCCCGAAGGAACTAGACTTGATACCAATTGTTGGATTATTGAGAGGGGGGGGGNNNNCACACACATACATAGTACACCAATGTTTTACGTGGAAACCCAAAGTGAGAGAAAACCACATAATGCTTTTTCTTTTATGTCTTTAAGAATTACATTCATTGGAAGCAACAACTTCCTTTGTTTTCCAGCTGCAACTGGAAGGAGGCTCCAACCCCCTAGTTTCTCAGGCTACAACCTGAGGGAAGCTCCAACTCCCCAATTCTCTAGCTACAACCAGAAGGATGATACAACCCCCTATGTTCTCCAGCTACAAATGAAAGGTGGCTACAACCACCTGTCCTTTCCCCATCCAACCACCCTGACATATAAGTAGAATGATGGAACCATTGCCACACTATCACTGCGAGATATACTGCTATAAACTCGTGCCAATCAACCTGCACCAAACAACCTATACCAATAACTTGAACCATGCATCAACATGTACCTCAACCTGTAATCAACCTCTACCATAAACAAGTGCATCAACCATGCACCAACATGTACCAAACAACCTGCAATCAACCTGCACCATAAACAAGTGCATCAACCATGCACCAACCTGTACCTCAACCTGTACCATCAATGAGTGCATCAACCATGCACCAAATATGTACCAATAACCTGTCACAATAACCTATAATCAACCTATCTGATCTGATCACATATACCTCAAATGTAGAAACTCAATATGTCACTGAGAATCCTGTCACTGTATACTCATCAACCAATTTGATCTGATCACATATACCTCAAACACTATACCACAAGTTTGTACCTCAAACCATGTGCTAGAACCTCACTTTTGTAAAACCTCTATCTGTACCAATAACTTCAACAACATACCTCAACCAAAAGCCCTCAAACATGAACCAATACTAAACTTCAGTAGATTTTCCTCAGACAAACTCTATAACAAACCATAAACTCCCAAGAGGGCACCCAACATATTTACAAGGCAAACCCTCAACTTGATTCATAAATTCAACACTACACATATGAGAACCATACCTTTTTTTTTTCTTGTAGCTTTCTGTTGCCGCGAATACGCTGCCGTGATTTTTCTGCCGCACTTTTTCTGCTGCGATTTTTCTGCCGCACTTTTCTCTTCGATTTTTCTGTGCACTTTTCCTACTGCACTTTTTCTTCCGCAGTTTTCATGCCACACTTTTCTTGCCGCACTTTTTTTGCTGCAGTTTTCTGCCATAGTTTTCCTACCGCACTTTTTTTGCTAGAATTTTTTTGCCACAATTTTCCTACCGCACTTTTTTCTGCCGCACTTTTTTTGCTGCAATTTTTCTCTATCAATAATACATGCCCAAATAAACTTTCACAAAAATATATATTCAATGATATTCAAGTGTGTTTTGAATGAGAGACCCTTGCCTCTTTTTTATACTTTTATGTAGTTTCCACAAGGGGTTACCTTCTAACCATCTTAACCCACTTTCTTTATTTTAGGGTTAACCCACTTATAACCACTTGTCCACTTAACTTAAACACTTTCCATAATTAGTAAGTTCTCCATTAAATTTATTATTTAAATAATTTCTTTTGCATCCTCTTTGACTTATAGTACACTCATCACTTCACTTTACTATTTAAATAATTTCTTCTTTGCAAACACTTTGACTACTTTGACCTTTTGGGGCTTCTAGATGACTCATGAGGGTTCTCCAACTTCACATGGACATAACTCTCTAACTGTGAGAAGTTATGTGACGTTCCACATACCACCAAAAATGGCATGACATGTAATATCCATCTAGAATAGTTTTACATACAAATATATCAAAACTCATACCAATATCCATCAAACAGACTTGGGTCCATTACCCAAAATTTTGTGCTACTAGAATTCTTTACCTGACTTTCTTCAAGGTTGAAATCAATGACAACCAACCCAATTAATCAATAATAAACAGGTGGTCGATAGTCTCAGCCCGTTCTTTACAAAGCGAACACCATCTCAGACCATTGAATTGTCACTTTTGAAGATTGTCCCACGTTGGAAGTTTATTCTCCAAAATAGACCACACCAGAATTTTCCCTTTAGTTGGGCATCTTTGTTTCCAAAGTTTTCTCCACCACCAAGTAACTTCTCGTTGCAAGTAATCAATACTCAACTAGACATATCCTACTTTTGGGGTGTAAACCCATCTTGGGTCCCCATCCAAAAAGAGTTCATCATCCCGATCTGTCAGAGGTATATTTTCTCTCCTAAGTGCCCGTATGTACCTGTCCGAAGGTAAAATGTCTCCCCCCTCTAGTCCCAACATTATCCCATTTTTCCAACCTTGGCTCCAAATATTTGTGGAGTTTGGGTCCTCAACCTGTGCCAGGTAGAAGTACCCCCCTTGTTCCAACCAAGAGCGTAAATATGCATTGAGTGAGTGCTCTCTATAACATCCTGCCCAAGGGTCCAAACCAATCCTAAACAAGTGCCCAGACCTCAAAAGCCTTAAGAACCACTTTCCACATAACATAAATCCCCGTAAAATGAAGACCTGGATTCCTGAGCCACTCAAGTAAAGAAAGAGGAGCCACATATTTTTCGATGACGAATTTGGTTCAAAGAATTTTTCTAGTTATCATTATCCACACACATTTTGCTGCTAGTGATTTAGAAAACAAGACAATATTCTTTAGTCCCCAACCCCCTAGAGCTTTTGGTATCATAATTTTCTCCCAACAAACCCAAGGCACCACATGTTTATCCTTATTTCCCCTCCAAAGATATGTGAAAGACAATTTTTGAGCTTTTTCTAGAATACCCTTTGGAATCCAAGAGAGGGACATCCAATATAATGGGATAGCCTCCAGTACTGACTTAATCAGTACTAATCTCCCAGCCCTTGACAATCATTTGTAGCTCCATCCCTTTAGTCTTTTTTCTAATTTTTCTAAAAGCCACATCCAGTCAGTCTTCCGGTAATCATTGGGTTGTAAATGAAAGCCAAGGTATTTAAAACCCTCATCCATCCCCTGAATCTGGAATGGAATCTGAGACATAAAATGTTGAATGACTTCTGCCTCGACCGAAGCAAAGATTATCCTAGATTTCTAATCATTTATTAGCATACCAATTGATTTTTTAAATAGTGTGAGCCCTTCAAATAAAATGTCATCTTCTCTTTTCGTACCATCATTAAATATTAGGATTTCATCAACAAAAAGTAAGTGTGTGATGTACATACAATTGGAAATTTTTATACCTTTGAATCTACCAACAATATTTTCCCATGCCAGAAATCGACTGAGCCCTTCTTCCACTAGGAGAAAAAGTAAGGGTGACAAAGGGCAGCCTTGACACAATCCTCTTTCAGCTTGAAAACAAGAAGAGGATGAATAATTGATGAGTATGGAGAAAGATACCGAGGACAGACACCCCATCACCCAATTGGTAAAATCTAAACCAAAACCAAGATGTATCATAAGCAATCTTAAATACAACCAGTTTACCCGATCATAGGCTTTGGATAGATCAATTTTCACCACAACACCCCTGAGTTTTTTCGTTTTTATACTGTGAAGACCTTTTTGGGATACACCAATAGTCTCATGGATTTTCCTACCTTCCAAAAACCCAAATTGTTCACTAGAAATGTTTTTGGACAAAATAACCTTCAACCTTTTGCTAATTATCTTTGAGATAATCTTATAAAGACAATTACATAACGGAATAGTTCAAAAATCATCAAAAGATGAGGGATTATCTGAATTTGGAATGAGTGCAATGAACGTAGAGTTTATATGGTTATGAATGTAACCATTCACCCTTCATTCCTCAACCACCTTCAGAACATCGAGGCCAATCAAATAAAAAAATCCCAAATAAAACTCAATAGGCCAGCAATCAGGCCCCGTGATTTTCCCCTTTTGAAAAGAGTGAAGAAATTCCAGTAATTCCTTTTTAGATATTTTTTCCATTAGTGTCCCATTGTCTTCCTCCTCTACAAAACGAGGGAATAACCGAGCTACCTGTATAATTTCTACAATGGATGAAACCTCCTACGCCTTGAATAACACACTAAAGTGTTCAATACCCAACGTGTCCAAACCTTCAAAAGACGAAACCACCTCACCAGCCCTATTCCTTATCCCCCAGATAGTATTAGCCATTTTTGTACCTTTGGAAAAAGTTTGAAAGAATTTGGTATTCTCATCGCCACAAGAGACCCAAATTGCATGACTCTTTAGTCTCCACAATGCTTCTTTTTCCTCTAGTAAAACCCTACGTCTTTTCTCCAGGCCAAACATGATTTCCTTATCAACAATACTTGAAAAATCATGCCCTTCCCCTACTTGGTTCTCTGAAAGTGTTAATTCGATGTTTCTCAAATCTTGTTCATCCTTGAGTTTTTCTCCCTGGCCCAACTCATGGTAGCTTGTTTCAACCTTTTGAGATTTCCCCTCCAAGAATAATCTCCTTACCCCTAAAACATGAGCATTCTGCTAAAGTATTCCAATATCATTATCTGCCTTGGTAAGGCCCATAGACATTATTAAAAGTCACATTTCTCCCCAGATCAGAGGAGAAAATAGTCAGACCAAGTCCCAAATCAAAACCCCAAACACTTTCCAAGTTACAAGTATTTTTAAGCCACCCAGTAGCCAACCCCCCAAAACGTCCCTTGGCATCCATAGTTGCAAACATCCATCCTAGGAGAAAGGACTCAAGAGCCTTCACCACTGATTCACTAGCCCCTAAATTTTCTTGTAACAGAATAACATCCAGGGAATTGAATTCCACTAACCTTCACAGGGATGATTTTTTTGATGGGTTCACCAACCCACGACAGTTGAACGACAATGTTCTCATGAGCTAACTATCCCAAGGGTTTTCTTTTCTCTAAGCGCCCATTCAATTGAAGATTGTCACCCCGAAGCCAAGTCAATCCTGACCCTATCTTAATCGAAGAGGAGATGTGATTTCCGACCCCTACCTTTACTAGCAATAGAAGTTCGAGCAAAGGAACCCATGCCGCATCCTTCTGAACCCAGAACATCAGCCACCGATTGTCTCCCTTAACCACTGAACTATTCCTAAGATGATAACGTACCCTACTTTCTTCCGAGGAGGAGTCTGTAGAAGTTGAGGGGGTGACAAGCTGGGATAAGAGGGAGGTAGTGTATACCTCGATTGAAGGAGAAGGAGAGGAAGGATAAGAGGAATAACCTAGATAATTGGGATCTGAAAACCCTACATCCTGCATAGTAAACTGACCAGGAAAAGGCAAATCCTTAAGAGTCGAGGAGCCCCCAACCACCCTAGAGATCATGAAAGAAATGACCAAAGAAGGGGGAAATACCAACCAACTGGAAGCCATGGGGCAGGTAAGAGAAACTAGACTCGCCATAGAGAGACCCCTCACACATCGAGAAAAGAGAGTGTCCACATTATCCCAAACCCCATCAACAAACCCAACATCCAAAAAAGGAAAAGGTATAGACATAGAGACACCCAAAGAAGACTTACCTGAGAAATCCTGCTCCTGACAAAGAGTGGACACTGTTTGGGGTGGAAGCTTTGACCCATCCACAGAAGACAGAGCTATACAATAAGCCAAGTTGACTGGAGGAAAACCCAGAGTATCCTTGCCCGAACGAGGTTCACTCACTTCCCCCTTATGTTCTCCATTGCCCAGATCTCCAAAGACGTTCTCATGGGAGAAATTGGTGTCACAGATTCTTTGTTGAATCAAACTTTCCCTTTGTAAGGCAACGAAGACTCGACAATCCCATGACCATAGATATAGCATCTATGGCACCCAAAAGGAATTCCTTCATAATCCAAAAGCTGAATGAAGGTTCCTGCCACCGACTCTATTGTTAACTCCTGTAGAATACCTAGATGAAAGTTTAGCCTTGCCAAAATCCATGCCACTGTCATAAGACCAGTGTCTTCAAAAGACATATCCGCTTCTATATAAGTTTCCAGCATATTACCAATCGTAACAAACCGAGTAAGATTCCAGAACTGCATTGGAAGACCTAGTAACCTGACCCAAATCGATTCTTCATCAGTCCTTTCCTTCTTTACATAAAAATAAGAGTCCATATTTTAGGAATAATGGGTGTATTAACCATACTCTACACCTTCAATAAGACCCATTTTACATCCTCCCTGGAGGAAAAAATGAAGGCAAACCATCCCTGTGACAGTAACTGAATGAGTGACATCTTGGCGATACCCTTTAACTAGTTCTTGGATATCCACTCCTTCAGAAAAGCCACACCCAACTTTTCCACCCTTACACGACCAACCACCGCTAGTTCCAAGAAGTCGACCACCCTATCCATATCAATATCTTCCCCAAATACAAGCTGCTCAATACATTTCCTGTTGCGCGCACACTGAATAGGTTTTGTGGAAGATGTTAGACGACCCTCGGTTCCCTTCTGGCCCTTTAGATGCCGCTCCAACCTCTGTGGATCTCGTGAAGGGTTTTCCCCTATTTTCTCAAGTACCTTAACCCCATTACCAATATCAACGTCTCCTTTTGAGACACTCCTAAAACCTCTGTCACCGCCCAGAGAGTCAACGTCCAATAATGCTGACGGCGAGAAAACCAAAGGTGTATTGGCCTAGACCCCCACAATCTCCCACGACCAGATTAACCAGATCTGGTTCACAAACCCCCGAGCCTATTTCCCCCACATCAATTCCCAAACCTCGATCAAGTCCTTCAGTCAGACCAAAGTACCGTGTGGGTTCACCCTCCCAGCCCATGGAGAACCCCAAACCTCCCAAAAAAGACAGATCTCCCACCATGGTAAACCCTGAACCTGTCATGCTTGACATCAAAGGCTCTGATCCCACCACATCCTCTGTCAATGTCAGCCCCAGAGCACTGACATCCATCCTAGGAATCCTGGACATATGATCGCCCCACACCCCACCAGACTCCTTCCAAACCGCCAAGTTGTTGCATCCCTCCAAACCCGCAGAGAAATACGCAAACATACCATCACATTCTGAGTTGATGGGGTCTCCCCCAGCCATGAAAAAATGATGACCACCGCAACTGACCTAGAGCACACCCTCAAGCCCCCCTGTCAGTACCCGAAAACCACCATCCCTGTCTTGAAAACCATTACCCTAACCAACAACTCCATCCGCCATCGCTCTTAACCCCATCCTCTTGGAATTCTATATATATATATATATATATATATATATATATTATAACACACACACACACACACACACACACACACACACACATATATGTTATAACTATAAAGTTAGATGATCCAAAATACAAATATCATAGTTTAAAATACTTTGATAAAATAATTATTAATTTAGAATAATAAATTCAGAATCTAGAATATTTGATTAATAAATGGAGATATTTAGAAATAAAGTATTGTTGTGAAAGATATGACTCTAGAAATGTGTCGTATCTTAGGCTCTAAATTAGGAGTATAGTTAGAAGATTGTTAAGATAGAATTTATTGTAAATGGACACTTGTTTATTTAATAAGTAATCCATAACTAGAGTTTGTTAGGACATTTAACTTATATATAGCTCATTGCAAGAGTGTTGGTGTGTTCGGGTGTAAACTCTTGCAAATTTTCATATGTAATTTCTTTTCCTATTTAATAAAAGTGTGTGTCTGAGGACACTTTTGCCATTATTGTGGTACCAGAGCTCTAGTAATGCAGCTGATGTGAGGAGGAGATTAGCTGATCTGAGGAGGATATTCCATCTCTACAGGCCAAGAAAAACTTCGACGCACTCCATCAGATTATTTGGTCAGTTAATTGTTCATTTAAAAAAAAAAAGGGGAAAATATTTTTTTTTTTGTCTCTGCAATTAAAATCATTGGATCAATGGGAAATGAAAGCTGAATAAAAGTACTGCATTCTTGTATCAAATGAAAACAAGAATCACTTTGTTTAATTGGTGACACCAGAAAGGCAGACCACCACTACATCAAAAACTACGCCCATGTGTGTTTTTCAAGTCTTCTTGCAATCAGATAGAACACACCAGTGCCTAACACTTTGCTAAGCGCATCCTTGAAACCTGATTTCCCCGAACAATGATATGATTTCAATAGAGTTCATGCATCCACTGCTATGATACCCACAAAAGGATTTCAAATTCCAGCAATCGGCTCAAGGAGACAGTCATGTCTGTTCTTCTTGAATTATATATGGTTTTTAATTGATCTACACCAGTGTGAAATAGAAGATGGATTGTCCAATATAAATTAGCACGCTCAGTCGTCTGCTCTCCACAAGGACTGTTCTTAGTGCGTGCCCTCCTCGATCTGGTGTAATTTTTTGGTTCTAAGAATGCATCATCCTCAATATTGATACCTCTACAAACAACATGATTCAACCCTTGATTGGATCTATACTCCACTGATCTAATTTTCCTGCTCTGTCAGTTCAACGACCTAAAAATAGTTGACAGGCTGCAACTTGTCTACTTCAACTTTCTACTCGACCACTTCAGCTTCTACTTTTTATGAGCTGACAAATCTTGTAGAAAAGAGATCCTTCCTTGCATTCATTTCCATCATTGTTGCATTCAATTTCATCTTCAACTTATACATGTTATTCGCAGTTGCCTGCCTCTCCATAACATAAATATGAGATGATGGCCGAATCGAAGAATTGGGTGGGAAAATCTATCACATATTTATGAAACAACAATAGGTTTATGAAATAGCAACATGTTTATCTGTCAATTCCATTTTGTAGAAGACACCGCACAGATAAGTAGCTGGTGAAGGAGGACCAACATCTTGGAGATTTCCTTTTGACGGACAATCTTCAGGTTTAGGTGCATCCAGTAGCATATTTGGGCTATTTTGCGATGGCTGTTTCGACACTATTGCGACGTTATGTCGTTGATATGGTGACGAACCTGGAGTCTCTGAAATGTCGGTTTATGTGACATGGCATTTTTGACGAACTTGAACAAACGTTGAAAAAGCGACAATATAGGCAAAAAATGTGAAACCAACATTTTGTCTAAATTACGACAACTTTTATAGCAAAACCAACACATCAATAGAAGTTGTCGTTGCATATGTGACGACAACTTTTCATTGTTTATATAGCTAAACCATCGCATCAATAGAAGTTGTCGTCGCCTATGCGATGACAACTTTTTGTTGTTTATATAGCTAAACCGACGCATCAATAGAAGTTGCCGTCGCCTATGCGATGACAAATTTTCATTGTTTATATAGCTAAACCGTCGCATCAATAGAAATTGTCGTTTCATAGGCGAAGACAACTTTTTGTTGTTTATATAGCAAAACCGTCACATCAATAGAAGTGTTCGTCGCCTATGCGACGACAGCTTTTCGTTGTTTATATAGCAAAACCGTCGCATCAATAAAAGTTGTTATCAGATATGCAACGACAACTTTTTGTTGGTTATATTGCTAAACCGTCGCATCAATAGAAGTTGTCGTCGCATAGGCGACGACCAAAATTTATTTAGAAAAAAAATAAAAAATTATTTTGGGCATCAATTTTGATATTAATATTAATATTACCATAATAGACTTAAGACTAGTCTATTATATGAAAGTTCACAATCATTCACATGATAAGTTTCAAAGGCATACCTAAAATATGTTTCTCTCTTTAATAAAGATTATTGGTTTAACATCAATCAAACTCATTCATAGTATCCCTAAGACAAATTCCTCTTACCAAACATCTACAACATTGTGGATGAAAGGTATCTTCACTTTTAAACATGACATCCTTAGGAACAAGGTTAATACATTTAAACCCATATACACTAAATAAAGGTAAGGATCATC
>JASDQU010310511.1:0-13640 GCA_032191745.1 Picea mariana
TTGGCCATACGAATTCCAAATCACCTGCCCAGTCTATTGCATGATCGTGCCATGTGTCACCCTTGCAGTGGTGACACGTGTCACCCTTCTGACCTTGTTGCCTTTTTCCCTAGTTTGACTAAAACTTTGACTGGCCATAACTTTTTCATACGAACTCCATTTTACTTTCTGTTTGTTCCATTATAAATATAACTAGGAGCTCTACACATCGATGAAATTTTTGAGAGAATTTGGTATATTTGAATTTTGAGCATTTCGAAACCATTCTAGACCTATATGGACATTTTGGATCATCCTGGACCTCTGTGAGAATTCTTGGATCCTTCTAGATCACTCAATGTGTTCATCATCCTAGAGAGTGAAAAGTGTATCGATGAATTTCAACCCGTCCATAGTGCATGGATCTTATTCTTCCCTTTTCTCGAACATTCATGTTCAGAATTAGGTTCTTCACAAGGAAAACACCATGGTGATCCCTCAATGCTAACCATCCCAATAGGATTCAAGGTGTCAGTTTCCTTTTCCTCTTGTTGTGGCCTTGGTTTCCAACCTATGTTTTCCCTCTATTTTATGATAAACCGAGCTATGGAGCATGATGGTGCCTCTCCACAGTTTTCAACTTGTTCATGATCTGATTTCGATTATGAATGAACCGGGTATTCATTTGATCAAACTTTTGAGCCAAGAGTGTGATTGGATCTTGTACATTTCATGTTGAAGTCTTCATCTCTGGTTCTTTCTTGGTATGAGGGAACTTAAAAGGCTTAATATTTGAGATGATAAGATGTTATTCAATCTGTACTCTATACTCTTTTTCCTTTGTGAAATTTTCAGGCATCTTTCTCTTTAGGATGAAACCAAACTATCCTTCAAATGAATTCAAGTAAAGAAGAATAATGGTTTCTTCTGGTGGAAAAAAGTACTTTTGGATTTGACTTTGCAAGTTCTCAAATCTAGCATCAAATTACTTCCCCATTTCATTCTCTTTCTTTTTAATCTGGTTGAATTATGTAGCACACCCAACCCCCTAATATTTACTTATGATGTTGGGGTGTCAAATTTCTCCCTTCGTAACACTCGAGTGAGTACTTGGGAATATCAGTGTCTGTGTAGTGTTCCTAAGAGGTTCCAAATAATCACTAGATAAGGTAGAATAAATATCCTCCTAGGGAAAGTTCCCATGATATAATGGTTGTGAATCCATGGGTGTTTTTGTAATATCCCTAGGATGAACCCAATTGTAATGTAAATGAAAATGTACTTAAGTTGGTGAGTTGTTTGATATCATTTTTGTATGCACCTTTCATGGCATAGTGCGCACATGTACTGCAGAGTAAAATGAGGAAGTGTGCACATTCCAGGATACCGCGTGCAACAACTTAAGTGTGCACGACTTTGAGGCCAAGGAGCCTTGTGTATATGATGTGTTTTATAGGTTGGTGAGCCAATTTTGTGATTATTAGGCCAAAGAGCCTAGATGTTAAAGGATAGTGCACCTGCTTTTGTATATGTCTCAACATTAATATAAAATACATCGTTGCAGGCACACTGATCATGATAAAAGAGTATGGGGAACTAAAATCCACTAGTTAAGGGAAAGGGGGGGCTAAAAGTTAAGGAAAAGGGATAAGTTAGGGAGCTTAAGCTAAAAAAAAATATTATATTAATATTTCTTAAATATAAAGTATGGATAATTATTTTATCCTAAGTTCCAAAGTTGGGGACAAGTGGGCCAAAGTAGCTCCCAACATGACAAGTGTCAAGTTGGGGACATGCATACATATTGTTTGGATTTAGTTCATTTTCGGGGATTGTTTTCTAGGATTCCTCCCATCATTCAGTCATTCAGTCAATCATCCATGAGCATTCACACACCCATTGAGCTATCCTTCATACCTTCATGACTGTACTTGAACCTGTATCCATAGCCATTATGTTTGTGTATATGGTTATCTTGGGAATGGGACTGAAGAAGAGGGTTGTCAGGCCCGTGGGATATTGAAGAGGTGGCTTTTTAGGCCCGTGAGCAATTTCTCTTTGGGTGAGAGAATTGCTAGGGAATTGATTTCCTAAAGGTGCTAAACTGCAGCTACAGGGCTCTGAGACTTCCAGTCTAGCCTATTGTTGAAGCCTAAAAAGGAAGTGGGGCAGCTGAAGGATTGTTGAGTAGAGAAGGGGCACACTTCTTGGGTGGTATAGGCATGTGGGGAATGAGGGACTGTAGGCTTTTAGTTTGAGCAGGCACCTGTGATGGAGTCTTTACTATTGTCTATGAACCATTAGCCTGGCTAGGAATCCCTTTATCTGGGTGGAGTTTAGTCCCAACTTGTGGGTGACCCAATGCTGAGAGTGATGAGTCGTGTGGTCTAAGGATAGGAGGTTCGTGGAAGGTCTACACATAGTTGGTGATGTTCTTACCAAGATAAGTGTCAACTGTGTGATAAATTTACATGCTGCATTATTATTTTTGTGGTTATTTTTATGGGTTTATCCTATGTGTGCTTATAACTGTATTTATATTTATGGGTATTGCATGTATATGTTGCATGTATATGTTTACTATTATTTCAGTATGAATCCATGCAATTACATAATGCATTTGTCTGTTTACGTTTTATATATAAAGTTCCGCAATAGTTCTGTGTGTATATGTTTTAATTGCATGCAGTTCAAAAAATTTATGTGGCATAGCTTAGTTGGATGATGGGTATGTTTCAGTATGTTTTGTAGAGAGAACAAAAGCGTTCTCTCGTGTAGCATGGCCCTACATGGGTGGTCAAGTATGTTACAATATGGTATCAGAGCTTCAATTTTCAACATTGAGCCTAGATGGGCCGAGAAAGTTGAGTTGAAGAGAAATTTCACAAAGGAATTATTTCGAAGTGGCCAAATTTCGAGTTGCAGAGCCTCCATGGTAATATTTAGAAGCAACAACATGGAATTGGGAAAAAGCCCCAAATTTTGTTGCTAAATGCATGGGAAAATTAAGAAATTTAGCCAAGTGGTGAGATATTCCTGATTTAATATCTGTTCTAGAAAATTCAGACCTAGAATGGGTCGAATTTGAAGTTACAGTGAAGCCATTTTAGATGGAGCAAGTTTTGTAATTAAAATTCTCAATTCGTGAATTGAGTGTTGGAAAAATCCATTCCAGAAATGTCAAACCACAACGATTTGTTGTTGGATAGGTTGATTTGGTGTTATCAGGGTGAAATTGAGCAAATTTCATAGTTGCAGAATGTGTATGGTAATAATGTAGGAAAAATCCCCAATTTCTACAGCGGAATTCACGTCGTCACGAGGAATCAATGTGCATAAAAATGAATGTGCATAGGTGGGCTCACTAAAAATGCATGATGCGCAGTAAAATCCCGTGATATGTAAAAATTTGGCGTCACACGGAAAAATAGCGGCATGTTGGTGAGCACGCTAAATTTTGGTACTGTGTGGAAAAATATTGGCGTGCTGGTGCCCACGCTAAATTTTGGCACCACGCAGAAAAATGTTGGTGTGCGGGTGCTCGCACTAAATTTTGGTGCCACGTGGAAAAATCTTGGCGTGCTGGTGCGCACGCTAAATTTTGGCGCCGCGCGGAAAAATGTTGTTGCGCAGTGTGCATACACATAAAAAGGTGTGTGTGGTGTGCACACACACATTAATGGTGCATGAGGTGTGTGCAGTATTGGCAAAGTACATAGGAGTTTGGTTGGTGTGCGCACAATATGAGTATAAGTTGTCACGTGACAGTGTAGTAAATGGTACGCACAGACTATCGATGCCCTGTAGGGGCGTAGTAAACTTTGGCATGGTGCACCATGTAGAGTAAAACTATGCGTGAATATCATCGTATGATACAAAAGTTGCACGTAACAGGTAGTAGTGCAAGAATCAAAATTGTGAGCGGTGGATATTGGTGCACGACACAAAAGTAGTGCGCGCAAGTTATTGGTGCGACGGAGAAGTGATGCACAATGGTTATAGGTGCGCAGAGAACAAATTACCTTGTGTTTTTGTTGTGGATGCTAAATATGGGCGTACAGGTTGAAATTTGTGCATGCGAAGTCTTTTTGATGGTGAACAACAGCAGAAAAACAACGATTTTCTGCGACATTTTATATTGTTTGAACGTCATCTTTTTGCGGCGCATTTTTTGAGCCCCTTAAGAGCGTTTTTAGCAATGCAAAAACCACAAGAAAAGAGTGTACCAAGGTACACTCTGTCTCTACAACTCAAATAAAATATCTTGGATAGATATTTCTAATGGTGTAAACCATTCGTCAAATGGAGCTTTTATGAGAAGGTAACAACACAAACAGTGGAGGGTAAATTTTAAGACCCAACTAAATTCAAAGAGCCATAACTTTCTGCTCCAGAATCAGATTGAGGCACAGGAGTAGTCAATGGAAAGATATTGAACCATAGAATTCAGTTCCAAAGCTGAATTAAATTTTTAGGCATGTTAAAAATGCTTAATATGGAAAAGAGGGTACATGTAGCATTCCAGACCAAAAACACGAATTGTCCTAGAACTTCAATAGGTTGTAACTAGTAACCCGGAACCCGAAAAGAGGTGAAATTTGGACAAAGTGTCCATAATATGTATACGAAGAAACCCAATTGAGATCCTACTAAAATTCCAATCAAGTAGGTGCAAAAATGCATAATTACAGCGCAGAGTTGCACCAAGTTGAAGTGTGAACAAAAAAATTAATGGACAAATTTCAAATAACCATAACTTTCTGCTCAAGACTCAGAATTGAGCATGGGAGTAGGAGTTGGATAGTGGAATATAAATATCCACCCAAAAAATTGATCTGGGCATTCAATTTTCCAAGAAATTAGAAGAAATAATTCTGATATATTATTGAACCAGAATGGTTCATATTTTTTCGTGAAATTGTTGAGTGAGTTAGCCTGACAAAGTTTTGGTGGCTACACATTTTGCAGAGTTAGAAACAACTATATCAGATCAATATCAACAAACATTCCATAGGGATGGAAGAGGCATAGGGGAATTACAGCCAGGATGATGATATTAGAGGGATGGATGTCCATTTTGGCATTGAAGGAACAAACTCTAATGGACATGGAGAAGGAATGGATGAAAACATGAATATGGTAAAGACCTTCAAAAATTTAAAGAAGGATATCCAAATCCATAAAGATGATAATGAAAGGATTACGAGAGCCAAAGAGAAGTAGAATGACTTCAACATGAAGTTAATGCAGAGCTTGAACATAATAGAAAAGAAATTGGATAAAGAGAGTGGCTCATGCAAATCAGGAAGTCACGGGTCTCCTGATGAGAAAATAAGAGAAAAAAGTGTTAGCATACATCACCATCACTCTCCGAGGAATTCCAATAAGAGGGCACACAGTAGCTCAAGTCCATATGCTATCAGGAAGCATAAGGGGTCTGGGTTGGATGAGCTATGAGAAGAAATGAATAAAATCAAACCTCCTACATTTGATGGTGAGAACAAGGATGAAGATGCAGAGACATGGTTGTTGGGCATGAGAATTTTTTTTCAATTGCATAACTATTCTTCTCATGCAGAAGGTATAATTTCCATCTATCAACTCAAAGGAAAGGCATCCATGTGGTGGGATCATCTTGTGCAGGTGAAGAACATTAAAGAGAAAAGTGTTACTTATGGAGCCTGATTATCTTCCTGATTTAGAGGTCTTTTACTTTCAATCGTGTTTATACCCCATGAAGTATTTACACCCCAGAAGTATGTACACTCTTCCACACGAGGGAGTGCAGAGGGGGGGTACCCCCTCTGCGGGGTCCAAGGGGGCCATCCCCCCGGCTGGGGGGTCTGGGGGAAAGCAGGCCCCCAGCGGGGGTTCGAGGGTGAAGCCCCCAAAGCAAAAATTGCCTTGTAAAAGTATATTGTAATTTCATTGTAAATCTGGACCGTTCATTATAAGGTCACAGATCTAATGATAGAGATTATGTTAGGGTTTTTTTCCCTAGAAGGCAACCCTCTTTTATGAGGGAAATGTATTGCAGCTATGTATGTTGGCAAGTATTGTATTCTGAGAGAGGAGACTGTGAGAGAAAGAAGAGGAAGTTACAACGGGTTTTGCTGTAGGTTGTATCCCTTCATTTTTCTAGATAATAATAAAGAAAGGACCTGGTAATTTCTCTAGTGGACATAGCCCACACTAGGTGAACCACGTAAATATGTGTCTCTCTTGTATTTTGTATCTTCTGTGTTTTGTTTCCACATTTGTTTTATTTTATTGCTCCGCGGTCTTGTTTTTCTAACAACTTGGAGGGAATTCAAGAAGCATTTTGAGAAGAAATACTTGACTAAGAGATACTATGATAAGAAAATGAAAGAGTTCTTTGAACTCAATCTTGGGAGTATGACCATAGATGAATACGAGAGAAGGTTTTTAGAAATGTTGAAGTATGTTTCCTTCATCAAGGATGAGATGTCTAATATTTAGAGGTATTTGAGTGGATTTCCATAATTCATCAGTGACAAAATATAGTATGATGAACCCAAGACATTGGAGGAGACCATAAGGTGAGATAAATTCAAATATGATAAAAAAAAATCAAGGCCAACTTTCCAAAAATCTTGGGAAGAAAAAAAGAAATTCAAGATGGATTAGAGGAAGAAAGGAACTAAGCCACCATTCTTTAGAAATAATACTTAGGGACAACCAAATTCTAGAGAACCTAGAACGATTAAGACAGGGGGTCAAAGGCTAAGGAAACCACATATTCAATGTTGGGGTTGTAAAGGAGATCATATGTTAAGAGATTGTCCTCACAAAGGAGAAAAAGTGAGGACTGTTCACAATGTACTGCAAGCTGAAACAGTGGAGGACATGGGCAAAAATGTACCCAGGATCTATGCAGCCCTGAAAAACAAGAAAGCAGAGTGTCAGTCACATATGATTGAAGTGGAAGGTATGATCAATAACCAAACCATTGTTATTTTAATTGATTCAGGAGCTAGTCATAGTTATATAGATCCTAAGATGGTGGAAAGTTTTCATTTGCCAAGAAGCAAGCATGGAAAATCTTGGTTGGTGCAACTATCTACCAGATCCAAAAGAAAAGTTAATGAGATGGTTAAGTCATGTCTTATGGACATGAATGGGCTGAACACTAAGACAGATTTGAACACCTTGCCTTTAGGTCCTATGACTGTCTAATTGGGATGGATTGGTTGGATCAACATCATGCTATCCTAGACTATCATAACAAGAAATTTACTTGATTGGATGAGGATGGGAACCTAAGAAGAGTGAAGGGAATTCCAAGGGCAGTAACCATCATAGAAATTTCAGTATTGCAGCTGAAGAAATGTTACAGAAAAGGGTGTCAAATATTTGCATCCCATATGGAAGAGACAACTAAATATAAGGTGACAAATCTTGAGGATCATGCAATCCTAGAATATTTTGAATATGTGTTCAAGGAGGTACCAGGACTACCCCCAAAGAGAGATATTGATTTCTCTATAAATTTAATGCCTGGAGTAGCTCCAATGTCAAAGACTCCTTACAGAATGAGTACACTAGAGATGAAGGAGCTGCAAATGCAGCTTGAAGAACTTCTGAAGAAGGGGTATATACGCCCAAGTGTGTCACCTTCGGGTGCCCCAGTATTGTTCGTGAATAAGAAATATGGGACATTAAGATTGTGCATTCATTTTAGACATTTGAATAAAGTGACTGTAAAGAACAAGTATCCTCTGCCAAGGAATGATGATCTCTTTGATCAATTGAAGGATGCAAAGATATTTTCAAAGATAGAACTCAGGTTAGGATACCATCAGGTAAGGATTAAAGAGGAAGATATTACTAATACCACCTTCAGGACAAGGTATGGTCATTATGAGTTCACAGTGGTTCCATTTGGGTTGTCAAATGCACCAACTATTTTCATGTGCTTAATGAATGGTGTTTTTTGAGAATATTTAGACAAGTTTGTCATTGTATTTTTGGATGACATCCTTGTATATTCCAAGTCAGAACAAGAGCATGAACATCATTTGAGGATGGTGTTGCAAGTATTAAGCGAGCATCAGTTGTATGCAAAATTGAGCAAGTGCTCATTTTATCAAAAACAAATTCATTATTTAGGGCATATCGTTTTAGAGGATGGGATAGTAGTGGATCTTGAAAAGATAGAAGCCATTAGAGAATGGTCAGCACCAAAGAATGTGATAGAGGTCATATCATTCATGGGCCTTGCAGGCTACTATAGGAGATTCATTGAATGATTCTCAAATATTTCACACCCAATCACTTCCTTGCAAAGAAAGAGTGTGAAGTTTCAGTGGACATTGGATTGTGAAAAGAGTTTCCAACACTTGAAGAAATTATTAACAGGTGCTCCAATACTAAGAATTGCAGACCCAAATGATGACTTCATTGTATGCATAGATGCATGTAAAGAAGGACTTGGTGGATTCCTCGGTCAAAATGGGTTTGTTATATGTTACAAATCAAGGAAGTTGAAGGAGCATGAAAGACACTATGCCACTCATGATTTGGAGTTGGAAACATAGTGCATGCCTTAAGGAAATGGAGACACTACCTCATGGGGAAAAGGTTTGAGCTAAGAACAGACCACAATGGTCTGAAATATTGATTTGATCAGCCAACTCTAAATGCTAGGCAAAGCAGATGGTTAGAATTTCTAAGTGAATATGACTTTGATATAAAGCATATCAAGGGGAAAGAGAACAAAGTGGCTGATGCACTTAGCATAAGAGTGCATTAAATTCATGTTATAGCCATTAGCACGTACCCATCAGATTTGAAACCCAGAATTTTAGAGGCTGCAAAATTAGATTTGCAATACAAGGAATTAGTGGCAAAATTACAGAAAGGTAATTTACAACAGAAAATTGAAGAATACAAGCTAGATAATGATGAAATTCTCATGTACAGGCGAAGAATTTATGTACCAAATTCTCAGGAATTGAAAAATATGATATTGAGAGAAATTCATAATGTACCTTATGTTGGGAACCCAGGTTATCATAAAACTATTGCAGCTGTTAAGAGCCAATATTATTGGCCAGGAATGAAGAAAGAAGTTGCATATTTATTGCAAATGTTTGGAATGTCAAAAGGTAAAGGATGAGCATAGACACCCAGCTGGTTTTATAGAACCATTGCCCATTCATTAGTGGAAATGGGAAGTTGTAACAATGGATTTCATCACCAAAATGCCCATAACAAACAAGCAACATGATTATTTCATGGTAGTGGTGGATAATCTTACTAAATCTACCCATTTTATTCTAGTTAAGCTTACTCACAAGGCATCCAACATTGTTGATGTTTATATGAAAGAAATTGCTTGATTGCATGGCATACCCAAGACAATTGTGTCTGATAGAGATCCAAAATTTACCTCAAAATTTTGGAAGGCATTATTTAATGGATTTGGAACAAATTTGAATTTTAGTACAACTTGTCATCTAGAATCACATGGACAAACAGAGAGGGTGAATCAAGTGATTGAAGATATGTTGAGGATGTATGTGATGGATAAACCATCAAAATGGGAAGACTACCTACACTTGGTAGAGTTTGCTTATAACAATGGGNGTCACTTTATGGAAGAAAGTGCAACATACCAGTAAGTTGGGATAACCCAATAGATAGAGCAGTGGTTGGGCCAGATTTTCTCAAGGAAATGGAGGAGCAAATGATAAAAATAAAGAAAAATTTAAAGGCTTCCCAAGACAGGAAGAAAAGCTATGATGATAAGGGCATAACTCACAGGGAATTTAAAGTGGGAGACCATGTATTTTTGAAAGTGAAAGCCAACAAAAGTTCCCTGAAGTTGGGAAATTGTTCAAAGTTGGCAGCTCGCTATTGTGAGCCATTTGAAATATTAGAGAGGATTGGTCTAGTAGCTTGTATGATTGCATTTCCTAGATTTATGTCTATTCATAATGTATTCCATGTATCATTGCTCAAGAAATATATACCTGATGCTAATCATGTTATTGATTGAAATGTGATTCAGGTGGAGCAAGAAGGCACTTTCCAAGTGCATCTGGTATGCATTCTAGACTGAAAAATAAAACAACTCTGGCATCGAGCCATAGGGATTGTAAAGTTCCAATGGACCTAGTACGGTCTTGAGGATGCTACTTGGGAGCATGAGGATGCAATACGAGCAGAATACCCACATCTTTTTGAGGATTTTTGAAATTTTGTTGTGTATGAGTAGATAATGCACTGAGGACAATGCATAAATAAGGGGAGGAGATTGTAATATCTCTAGGCCAAACCCAATTTTAATGTAAATGAAAATGTACTTAAGATGGTGATCTGTTTGATATCATTTTTTTATGCACCTTTCATGTCATAGTGCGCGCATGTACTGCGCAGTAAAATGAGAAACTGTGCACATTCCAGGATACCGCGTGTAGCAACTTAAGTGTGTGTGACTTTGAGGCCAAAGAGCCTTGTGTATGTGTTGTTTTTTATAGGCTGGTGAGCCAGTTTTGTGATTATTAGGTTGGAGAGCCTAGATGTTAAAGGTCAGTGTGCCTACTTTTGTATATGTCTCAGCATTAATATAAAATACATCGTTGCACACAGACCGACGACGATAAAAGAGTATGGGGGACTAAACTCTACTAGTTAAGGGAAAGGGGGGGCTAAAAGTTAAAGAAAAGGGATAATCTAGGGATCTTAAGCTAAAAAGGAATATTATATTAATATTTATTAAATATAAAGTATGGATAATTATTTTATCCTAAGTTCCAAAGTTGGGGACAAGTGGTCCAAAGTAGCTCCCAACATGACAAGTGTCAAGTTGGGGACATGCATACATATTGTTTGGACTTAGTTCATTTTCAAGGATTGTTTTCTAGGATTCCTCCCATCATTCAGTCATCCAGTCAATCGTCCATGAGCATTCACACACCCATTGAGCTATCCTTCTTACCTTCATGACTATACCTGAACTTATATCCATAGCCTTTATGTTTGTGTATATGGTTAGCTTGGGAGCGGGACTGAAGAAGCGGGCTATCAGGCTCGTGGGATATTGAAGAGGTGGGTTGTCAGGCCCATGAGAAATTTCTCTCTAGGTGAGAGAATTGTTGGGGAATTTATTTCCTGAAGGTGCTAAACTGCAGCTACAGGGCTCTGAGACTTCTTGTCCAGCCTGTTGCTAAAGCCCGGAAAGGAAGTGGGGTAGTCGAAGGACTATTGAGCAGAGAAGGGGAACACTTCCTAGGTGGGATAGGCATGTGGGGAATAAGGGTCTGTAGGATGTTAGTTTGAGTGGGCACCTATGACAGAGTCTTTCCTGTTGTTTATGAACCATTAGCCTGGTTAGGAATCCCTTTACCCGGGTGGAGTTTAGTCCCAGCTTAGGGGTGACCCACTGCTGAGAGTGATGAGCCATGTGGTATAAGGTTGGGAGGTTCATGGAAGGTCTGCATGCATTTGGTGATATTCTTACCAAGATAAGTGTCAAATCTGTGATAAATTTACATGTTGAATTATTATTTCCGTGTTTATTTTTATGGCTTTATCATATGTGTTCATATAACTGTCTTTATATTTATGGGTATTTCATGTATATCTTGCATGTATATGTTTATTGTTATTTTAGTATGAATTCGTGCAATTACATAATGCATTTTTCTATTTATGTTTTATATATAAAGTTCCACAATAGTTCTGTGTGTATATATTTTAATTGCATGCAGTTCAAAAAATTTGTGTGGCATAGCTCAGTTGGATGCTGGGTATGTTACAGTATGTTCTGCAGAGAGAAAAAAAAGGGTTCTCTCATGTAGCGTGGCCCGTCATGGGTGGCTGGGGATGTTACGGTTTTTCCATGACATCTGTGGTCCTTGGACTTCCTCTCATTAGATTCCCTTTTAACCTTATTTATATATCTCGACTAACCTTACTCCAATAGACTATCATTTGGATCCAATGATCCAAAATCCACCTTATCCATACTCTGATGGATCAATGGGTCTTATTAACTCAGGATTTCCCTTATCAGAGTCTTGTAGTGATATATCCCTTGATTTCTCCAATGGGTACCCCATTTGATCAATGGTCCATATATTCTCTCCACGTTGATCCAATGACTGCGAACCATCCTAACAAAACTCAGGTTTTCTTCAGGAAAGATAGTCTAATTCTATACTTAAGCATTCAAGAATTTCTCCATGGATTTTACCAAATATCTAATGTTCGGAAACAAATCTAATACCATCAAAGGACTATTGATTTCATGAGAAATAATGATCTTGCATATCTCTCGAGATTTCCACACTAATGTCACAACTACCTCAAGATTCAGGGTCCTCCTTTTAGCGCATGAATCTCTCCAGTCAACATCACTTTTACATCACTGGTTAAATGATGTTTTTTTTCATGTATTGAAATATTTCCTCTAAAGAAGTAAGGTTCATATGGAAATAGACTGCCTATACTTACTCACTTTTACAGTATAACAAGTTAAAAATGGGAACATTAGTCCATTCCAATTATTCTTAGCTTTCATTTATCAATTACCAACATTTACATTTCCGATTGAATCATATAATTACATACAACCATCATTGAAGCACAAATTAAACAAGTCAATTTATTCATTTATCTGATTAGGGAAAATTTACAATACCAACTAACTGAGAGAGGAAGCCTTTCCTCCCAACTTTAGGCCATACCGTAGAGTTCCTTCCTACAATATTCCAGCCCCATGCCATGCCATGATACCACAAAAGAGATTATTCATCTAGAATCGAACCTTGATATGCTCCAGGAAGGTTACTCTCCCTCCTCCTTTGAAAACAACAAAAGTTTCCACCTTCTACTAAGCTCGAGAACTCTATAGGTTTATCACATGGTTTCTCAATTGGATTTTCTTTGCACAAGGGAGTCCCTTCTCTGATAAACAGTCCCTTGGTAACCTCCCATTACCAGTGTTGGTTTTTTTCTAGTAAGCACCAAGTTGTAGTCCTTATTTCTCTAGTTTAGATTCAGGTCTTTTTTTTTTCAGGGTGATCACTTTCAAATTTGACAAGTTTCATATTTTCTTCTAGGAAAACTTCTCACTTTCTTTCCCTCTTCACATTAAACTCATGAACTCATTTATTCTCATCACTTGTTCTTTGATACTACAATTTTCTTGCGGAGTGCTTGTTTGAATGCCCCCATGCATGATCTCTTCCTCAACTGATCTCCATAGGATTCTTGTGGCCTTCCTGTGGACGCAAATTGTAGTCAAAAGTTCCCATTCTAAAGGGTAAACCATGATGTCATGTTTCCAGTCATTCAATTGCCCCCTTTCTTCTCCAAAATACCAATCCTTCAACAACCATTAACTTCCTCAAACAATTCTCTAGCCTTCCAAAGGTGTTCACATGACTCATTTAGATAGGGTATGCTGGGAGGTATGAGATTATGCTTAACAATCACAAACTAGCTTGTTACACAAGCTTCATATTTTCTTCACATAGACAACTCACCTCCCCACTTCATGCCAATTCATCAATCCCTACTTTATCAATTTCCACTTGTGCGTCATGGCCAGTACTTGCAAGGTTGTTCCCTCTCATTCATCATATTTGGTGCTTTCATTAAATTAAAACATAATTACATGCTTCATAAACATA